>JAPXFY010007559.1:7500-10567 GCA_030674185.1 Monoplex corrugatus | reverse complement strand
TGTTTGTTTCTTGTTTGTTTAACCTTTTGACTCCCATATCCTGTCCACCAGCATCCTTTGACTCTCTCACCCTATCCACCAGCTTCCTGCAGGAAGCTGGTGCATATGGTGAGGGAGTCAAAGAGTTAAAGCAGGAAGCTGGTGAATAGGGTGAGAGATAAAGGATGAATTTTTTGCTTTGCTAGCACGTTGAAACATAGGATACTGGTGGACAGGGTGCGGAAGTCAAGAGTTAAAAAACGAAGCTTTAGGCCCAGTATTGAAAGCAAAAACGAAAACAGAAAAAAGGCAAAGAAAAATCAAAACAAAACAAAACAAAAACAAAAAAACCAACAACAACCCAACAACAACAACAACAAAAACCCAATATAGAAACCTGTGAGCGATCTGAGGATCGAACCTCGGCCCCTGTGTGGCACTTTGATCACCTGAGCTTGATGGGGCCACCAGCTTTTGAACGTTTTGAAGGAAGTGTCTGGCACCAGTGGTACAGCCATTCCCTGTTTAGGACCAGAAAACAATCCTGTCATTTCACATCTGTATCTGTCAACAACAACAAAAACCTCAGTGTTATCGGTACTTTTCTCGTGTTTTTTTTTTTTTTAACCCTTTTACTTCCTCACTCTGTCCACCAGCATCCTACGTTGTCAGCCATGTTTATCAAAGCAAAAACTTAACCTTTGAATGTTTACCCTATAACACCAGCTTCCTGTGCTTAACCCTTTCACACCCCCCACTCTGACCACCAGCATTCACGTGTCAGCCATGATAGCGAAGCAAAACCTTAACCCCTTTGACTCTATCACCTATCCGCCAGCTTTCTGTAATTAACCCTTCCACACCCTCACTCTGTCCATCAGCATTCTACATAGTTAGCCATGATAGCAAAGCCGAAACAAAACCATTGCACTCCCTCACTCTACCACCAGCTTCCTTCTGCAGAAAGCTGGTGGATAAGGTGAGAGAGTTCAAAGGGTTAACTTCTTGCGGCTGGTAGATAAAGCCAAGGGATGCGGGAGCGAACAGGTTAATCATCTGTTGCTAGGAAATTTTCAGCAAGCTGTCAAAACTCGTCAGAACCAATAGTCACAGATGGAGACGTCTTTGGTATAGTTGTGGCATAAATAGCATGACCCATGTGGTTTGACAGCAGTCTGGTCTGTCTACAGAAATGTCTGGAACTCTGTAAATATCTTGTTATTTTATGTATGTTCTTTTTTTTTTTTCATCCCTATCTGCTATTTTCAGAGATTTGTCAACAACCTTTTTTTGGTGTGTTTGTGTCTGTTTTTGTGCCTTGTGGTGGTGGGGTGTTGTTGTTGTTGTTGTTAATGTGGTTTTTTCTGTTGTTGTTGTTGTTGTTACCGTTGTTGTTGCTGATGTTGGTGTTGCTGTTGTTGTTTCTGTTGTTGTTGTTGTTGTCATTGTTGTTCTCGTTTCGTTGTTGTTGTTGTTGTTGTTCTTCTTCTTCTTCTTCTTTCTTTTCTTCTTCTTCCTCTTCTACTTCTTCTTCTTCTTCTTCTTCTTCTTCTTCTTTTTTTCTTCTTCTTCTTCTTCTTCTTTCTTCTTCTTCTTCTTCTTCTTTCTTCTTCTTCTTTCTTCTTCTTCTTCTTCTTCTTCTTCTTCTTCTTCTTCTTCTTCGCAATTCTTCTTCGCAATTCTTCTTCTTCTTCTTCTTCGCAATTCTTCTTCTTCGCAATTCTTCTTCGCAATTCTTCTTCTTCTTCTTCTTCGCAATTCTTCTTCTTCGCAATTCTTCTTCTTTTTTTCTTTTTTCCTCTTCTACTTCTTCTTCTTCTTCTTCTTCTTCTTCGCAATTCTTCTTCGCAATTTTCTTCTTCGCAATTCTTCTTCTTCTTCTTCTTCGCAATTCTTCTTCTTCGCAATTTCTTCTTTTTTCTTTCTTCTCCAGGAAGCTGGTGGATAGAGTGAGGGAGTCAAAGGGTTATGTTTCTGCTTTCTTAGTATGGTTGGCAATGCAGAAAGCTGGTGGACAGGGTGCGGTAATAAAAGGGTTAAAATGGCCCTCAAACAGACCAGTGTTGAATGGCGGGGGTTCGGACTAAACTCAAGATATCAGACAAACCCTGAGTCCACGGCTCTATCAAAAGAACCAGCCAACCGCATACGGATTTGCCTGAGCAGAACGACTCCTCTTGAACAACAACACCGATATCCAAATTTTTAAACAGACACGTCAACAACAGCAACAACAACAGCAACAAACAACAACAACAGCAACAACAACAACAACAAAAACATAGTCTGACCAGAAATGTTACTATAAAATGAAACAGCCCGAAGTTTGAGGAAGCTTGAGTTTAAAAAAAATGTAATGAAATAATAATTTTTTATTTAAAAGATTCATCTTTTCTCTTCGGTGAAGGTTTTGTTATATAGTGGTTGCAATATCTTTCTTTTTTTATATGTATACGCTGGGCGCCGATTTTGACTTGTCCAATGCATTTGATCTGTCCCTCAAGGCATGATGCTATGAAGATATGTATGTCAGTGGGGTTTCGAAAATTGATGATAAACGTACACGTTTACTGTTGTAAAAATTATAAACCAGGATGGTCAAACCATTCTAATAGTCTCTCTGTCGATTGGTCTCTATTCTGTTTCTCTGTCTGTCTATGTCTGTGTGTCTATGCCTGTCTGTCTGTCTATCTATCTACCTGTCTGTCTGTCTGTCTGAATGCCTGTATATCTGTCTGTCTGTCTATCTCTTTCTCTGTCTCTGTTTCTGTCTCTGTCTGTCTCTGTCTCTGTTTCTGTCTGTGTCTGTGTCTCTGTCAATGTTCTCTCTCTCTCTCTCTCTCTCTTTCTCTCTCTCTCTCTGTCTGTCTCTCTCTGTCTTCTCTTTGTCTTTCTCTGTGTGTCAGTCTCTCTTTCTCTCTCTTGCCTCTGTCTCTTCTTTCTCTGTCTCTGTCTTTCTTCTTTCTCTGTCTCTGTCTCTCTTCTTTCTCTGTCTCTTCTCTGTCTCTGTCTCTCTTTCTCCTTCTCTCTGTCTCTCTCTCTCTCTCTGTCTCTCTGTCTCTCTCTCTCTCTCTCTTTTCTCTTTGTC
>JAPXFY010007559.1:0-2500 GCA_030674185.1 Monoplex corrugatus | reverse complement strand
CCAAGTGTTTCAGCCCTAATATTGTCATGTAATTATGTTTTGTATTACCAAAGAAATAAGAGGGAAGCAGGGAGATTTTTTTTTTATAATATCAACCAAAGGACGTAACTCTTGAGAGTCACGTAGGAATTATCTCTCACATGTTGTAAAACTTCTCAAATCTAACATAGTTTGCGCTACCCATTCAGCTAGCATAGAAGCAGATACAAAGCACAAAAACCGTAAGCTCAGAACATATACATACGCACACACATACTCACGCGTGCTCAGAAAGAGAGAGAGAGAGAGAGACAGAGACAGAGACAGAGACAGAGAGAGACAGAGACAGAGAGACAGAGAGAAAGAGAGACAGAGAGACAGAGAAAGAGAGAGAGAAAGAGAGAGAGAGAGAGAGAGAGAGAGACGTGCGCTCACTCACACGCACAAAAACACACGCACATACACAGAGTGTTCTGAGCTTACGGTTTTTGTGCTTTGTATCTGCGTCTATGCTAGCTAAGTGGGTAGCGCAAACTGTGTTAGATATGAGAAGTTCCACAACATGGGAGATAATTCCTACGTGACTCTCAAGAGACGTTTTTTATGTTATAGGTTGTTTGTCTGTATGTGAGCGATACTTGTTTTGTATGTATGAATTGATTTCACTTATCTAATATCGTTCGTCGACGCTTGATTATCGTACAGCAAAAATATATTTAAAACACAAATTCATGAAATGTTGACATGTGCTCAGATCTTCATGTTTATTTTTACACTTCCAATGTACACAATATCATTATGTATATTGTGCATGCCACCTCACTCCTCTACGACCCCAGGGTTATGGAACTATCTAGGTAGGACCTCAGGGCCTGGCCAGCTCATGGGTTTATGTGCAGGCTTAAGGCTTGTGCCCGTGATCATTCTGGATCTTCTCCATCACATGGCGGCTATGACGTTAGTGCATATAGAATTCATTTCGAGCGCTGAGACGTCATCTTGAGAAATCGAAACTGAAACTGTATGCTATATGGGGTTCATATGTCAACAATGTCTTTCGATATGTGTATAATTTTCTTCTTTTCTCTCTCTCTCTCTCTCTCTCTCTCTCTCTCTCTCTCTCTCTCTCTCTTTTGTTGTTGTTGTTGTTGTCATTTTTCGTTGGCACATTGTGTGTTTGATGTCCGTTTGTTGTAAAGCAAAAGAGGAGTGTTTTGAGCTTACCACGTTATGCTTTGGCTGCGTCTATGTTAGCTGAATGGGTAGCGCAAACTGTGTTGGAGTTTGAGAAATTCTTCATGGGAGATAACTCCATGACCCTCAAGAGTTATGTTGCTTGGTTAATATTTAATATTCTCTCTGCTTCCCTCTTATTTCCTTTGGTGTTATATATATGCCTTGGAAGCAACCCTGTATGTGTTCTGTCTTGTCTATGTGTGTGTGTTTGGTCAGTTCAAGAATAAAAGACTGTGTCAATCTTGAACATGAGACCAATATATTGTGTGAATTTCTCTCCTCCCTCGTGGTTGTGTGTAGCTGCAGTTTCAGGGTATACGGGTAGGGGTGGGCAATTTTTGATTGAGGAATGTTCTGAGCTTACAATTTTATGTTTTGTGGTTGCGTCTATGCTAGCTGAATGGGTAGCGCAAACTGTGTTGGAGTTGAGAAATTCTACATGGGAGATAACTCCGTGACTCTCAAGAGTTATGTTGCTTAGTTAATAGAAAAGTTTATTAGAAAACAAAAATAGAAAAACAGTGTTTCGGCCCTAAACTCCTTACGCGGTGAGGGGAAGCAGGGACACATCCAGGTCATGACTCTTGAATGCTCCTCTGCTGTCGCCATTTTTTTCTCTCCATTCGGATTCAAACCCCAGCATCCAACGTGGTCAGACCCCTCAAGGCTATGTCACCCTTTTGATGTCTTAACCATTTAGTTACCAGACCCCCGAGGTCATCATCATCATGTGCCTTGCCGCATGGCGTTGGCGATTAAGGACTTCCATCTGTCTCTATCTCTTGTTGCCTCAAGCATCTCTTCCACCCTCCTTGTCTTCAGCCACCCGAGGTACAAAGGGGAATTTTAGGCCTTACGAAATTCACTTTTTGTTCCTCCTCGACCATACCCACCTGGAACTTCTTTAAGTTGTACTTGCCATTGTCTTTAAGGCTCTAGAGCCCTCTCTTTTCCAGAGATCGGGAACTGTTTCATGAAGTCATAGGCAGATGTGCCTACCAGCCGTCTTTCTCAACAACCTCTGTGGCCAGGACTTTGGCTGGAAAGCCAGATTTCTTCAAGTTGCTGGTTAGACTGACATACTTTTCAGTCTTGTGGAAATAGGCTTCTTCCATTCGCTTGCATAAACGGCACAGTGAGTTCGATCAGAATCATTCCACTTTGGTGAGGATACCAAAGGCAAGACGGTTCCAGCACTGGAATATTAGTTCGTGCATTTTGTGCTGTTTGTTTGTTTGTTTTTCTGTCCGCCTCTGTCTGTCTTTCTCTGTTTCTGTCGCTGTCT
>JAPXFY010007558.1:0-10570 GCA_030674185.1 Monoplex corrugatus | reverse complement strand
GCGGGTTATTGTCTTATCAGTGGTATAGTGCTGTTTTTGTCTGTATTATGACATATATGATGCGTTTTTTGTCTGTTCACTGACGGTATATGTGCTGTTATTGTCTGTTTTATGACGGATATGATGCTTTTTGTTGTATTACTGAGATATATGATTTTGTTATTGTCTGTATTCTGCGGTATATGATGTGGATTTTTTTCTGTTTTATGACGGTATATGATGCTGTATTGTTGTATTACTGACGGTATATGTGTGGTTTGTCTGTTTACTGACGGTATATGATGTGTTATTGTCTGTATTGGGGATTGATGCTGTTATTGTTGTTTTACTGAGGTAATGATGCGTTATTGTTTTAATCACTGAAGTTAATTATGATGCTTTTATTTTTTGACGTGACGGGTTAAATTTTTCTTTGGATTGTTTTTTAAAAAACGGCATTTGGCTTTTGGTGTGAAGGGAACCGCTTTGTGAAACTGATTCGATGAAATAATTTGAAAAAAAAACTTCCAAAAAAATTGATGTAATTTGGGCAGAACACTGTACAGAACAGACGGGGTGGAACGCATCGAAAACTTTTTAAAAAATAAATATACAGTGCAATGTCCGAGAAAATTTTTTTTTTTCTTTTTTTTTTCTTTCAAATGAAAAAAGGGTTTTGCGCTATAAAGACAGAGACAGTGACAGGACAACGAATGGTTAGAAAATATAATTTTTCAGTCATTTTCCCAAAAAAAGTGATTTTTCTTTTTGTCGAAAATGTGTTTTTTTTTTGTTTTTGTTTTTGTTTATTTTTTTTTGTTTTTCAAGTCAATAAAAGTGATTGCATGAAAGCGCTGAAGAGGGCAGAGACAGCGACGGGCAAAAAGCAGCAGCGTATAAAGCTTTTACATAATATGATTTTGCTAGCGTTTTGCTGAGAAAAGCTGTCTGGAATGAAGTACTTATTTTCCTAAAATGGGGAAACCCTTGTCGTTTTTGTTTGTTTTGTTTTTTTGTCTGCGGTCTGTTTTTTCATTTGTTTGTTTTGTTTGTTTTGTTTTGTTTTGTTTTTTTTTGTTTTTTTTTCTTTCTTTCTTTTTCTTTGTTCTGTCTTTCTTTTTTCGTTCGTTCGTTATTGTTTGTTTTTTGGTGAGGGGTTTTTGGGTTTGGTTGGTTGGGTTGTTGGTTGGTTGGTTGGTTGTTGGGTTTGGGTTGGTTGGTTGGTTGGGTTTGGGTTTGGGTTTGGGTTTGGGTTTGGTGGTTGGTTGGTTCTTGGTGGGTTTGGGTTTGGTTGGGTTGGGTTGGGTTTGGTGGTTTTTGGGTTTTGGTTGGGTTTGGGTTTGGGCGGGTTTGGTTTGGGTTTGGGTTGGGTTGTTAGTGGTGTTAGTTGGTTGGGGGGTTGGGTAGGTTGGTTTTTGTTTGGTTGGTCGGTTGTTGGGGTAAGTTGGTTGGTGGGTTGGTTGGTTGGTCGGTTGGTTGCTTGGTTGGGTTTGGGTTGGTTGTTTGTTTGGTTGGTTTTTGGTCTTTGGGTTTGGGGGGGTTGGTCGGTTGGGTGGGTTTGGGGTCGGTTGGTCGGTTGGTTGGGTTTGGGTTGGGTTTGGTTGTTGGTGGGTCGGTGGGTCGGTCGGTCGGTTGGTTGGTTGGTTGGTTATTGGTTGGTTGGGGGTTCGGTGGTCGGTTGGTTGGGGGTTTGGGTTTGGGTTGGGTTGGTTGATTGGGTTGGGGGGTTTGGGTTGGATGGTTGGTTGGTTGGTTGATTGATTTTTTGGTTTGGGTTTGGTTTGGTTGGGTTTGGTGGGGGGTGGGTGCGTGAGTTGGTTGGTTTGGGTTTTGGGTTTGGGGTTGGTTGGGGTTGGTTGGTTGGTTTGGGTTTGGGTTGGGTTTGGTTGGTTATTTGCTCATTTGGTTTGGTAATTTGGGTTTCTTGGTGGTTGGTCGGTTTATTTGTTTTTTGTTTGTTTGTTGTTTTTTTGTTTGTTTGTTTTTTTGTTTGTTTGTTGCTTGCTTGTTTGTTTGATGGCTTGATGGCTTGTTCCCTTTACAGAGTTCTTTTTTTAAATGGTTGGTTAGTTTCTTTTTTTTTTTCCTTGTTAGTTTTCGTTATTTGCATGTTTGTATGTCCTTCTAATCAATGTGTATTCGAAATGAACATTAAACACAAAACAAAAGAGGATTTAAGCAGCTTTTGTTTCATAGTTGATTTGTCGCCGTTGTTGCTGTTTATTCAAACGATAGTGAATATACTTGTCAAACTAGTGTTTCAGGGGGAATAAACACATCTTCTGGGTGAACAGAGATAATGTTATGTGAGTAAAATTTACAGTAGAAAGTCTAAAGGGTAAGGAAAGGGAAAGTTTGGTTTGTAGGGCCTACCAACACTCACGCTCACCACACACAAACACACACACACCACACAACCCCTCATAACACACACCCCACACACACACGCACGCACAACACACACACACGCGCGCACACCACCAACACTCACACACCACACACACACACACGATCATACCACCCCGACACACCACGCCGCACACACATGCAACGCACACTACACACCCACAACACCAAAAAAAAAAAAATTTTTTGTTGGCTGATTGGCTTTTTTGGGCTGTTTGGTTGGTTTGGTTGGTTTTGGTTGGTTTTTTGGGGGGTTTTTTTGGTTGGTGGTTGGCTGGTTGGTTGGTTTGGTTGGTTGGTTGGTGGTTTTGGTTTGGGTTGGTTGGTGGTTGGTTGGTGGTTTGGGTTTTGGTTTGGGTTGGTTGGTTGGTTGGTTGGTTTGGGTTTTGGTTTGGGTTGGTGGTTGGTTGGTTGGTTGGTTGGTTTGGGCGGGTTTGGGTTGGTTGGTCGGTGGGTCGGGGGTCGGCGGTCGGTCGGTCGGTTGGTTGGTTTTTTGGGTTTTGGGTTGGTGGTTGGTTTGGTTTGGTTGGTGGTTGGCTGGTTGGTTTTTGGGTTTGGTGGGTGGGTGGGGGGGGGGGTGGGTTTTGTTGGTTGTTTGGTTGGTTGGTTGGTTGTTTGGGTTGGGTTTGGTTTGGTTGGTGGGTGGGTGGGTGGGGGGGGTTTTGTTGGTTGTTTGGTTGGTTTTTGGTTGGGTTGGGTTTGGGTTGATTGGTTGGTTGGTTGGTTTGGGTTTGGTTGGTTTTTTGGATTTGGTTTTTTTCGTCTAAAATCATTAAGTGAAAGACTTTAAACAAAAAACCCACACCCCAAACAACCACACACACACACACACCACCACACACATAAACACAAACCACACACACACACACAAACGCACACACCACACACACACACACACAACACGAAATGAGAGGAATGATAAGTCGGGGAAATTTGGAAAAACATCAAAACCCTTTTTCCCGCATTTATTCAAAATTGGTTGTTGTTGTTGTTTTTATTCTTTTTTCATGTTATAAACTGCATTTTGAAAAAAACATATCTCAATCCTATAGTTAAAAATTCCCTTTTTTTTTTATAAAGAAAAAAAAAAAGAAAGAATAAAAAAAAACCAAAAAAAGAAAACTGATTCTTCAAGCAAATGAGAATATGACAATGCAAATAGGCAGGTCCTCCCTCAAGAAATTAGTTAGAGACTTTCCAATAAAATTGGATCAAAAAGGGGTTTTTTCTACCCCAGAAATTATATAACTTTGACGTTTTTAATTCACGATTAAATTACAGAAAACATTGAACCGGGAAAAGAAAACAAAAATACTGAAATTTTTATTGTCCATTTGTCACAGTTGTTCTTGTGTCCCACTCTTGAAGGGTTGTGGGTTTTTTAATTATTTATTTGTTTTTTGTTTGTTTGTTTGTTCGTTTTTTTGTTTTTGTTTTTTTCTCAAAAAGCGGGCGCAATGAATTTTATTATTTGCAATCTTGTCACAGACTTTGAAAAAATTTGGGGCTATATCCGGTACAGATTTCAAACAAAATTGAATAATTTTCCTTCGTCTGTCTGTCTGTCTGTTGTCGTCTGTCTGTCTGTCTGCTGTCTGTATGTATGTATTTATCTTTTTGTCTCCCTTCTCTCTCTCTCTCTTTCTCTTCTTTCTTTCTCTCTCTCTCTTTGTCGGGTCTGTCTTCTCCCCCCCCTCCTCTCTCTCTCTCTCTCTTCTACCTGTCGTCTTTTATCTATGTAAAAAATATCTATTATCTATCTTTTATCTTTGTCTGTTGTCTTCTATTATCTTCTATCTATCTGTCTTTTGTCTGTTGCCTGTCTATATCTATCTGTTTCTGAATGCACGGCGTGGAGCGTGTGCCCAATGAAAGTGAACTGGGTGGTTGAGGGAGAGAAAGGAAAAGACGGGAGAAAGAGTGAGGAAGGACGAGAAAGAGAAAAAAGAGAGAGAGGGGGAGACAGACAGAGGTTGTTGTTGTTGCCCCATGGTGCAAGGCATGTTGGATATGAAACCCTTTAACATCAAAATAAATTTTTGATTTTTTATCAAAAAAGTTAAGTGAAACGTAGGCCCCGTCCCCTTTCTTTTTGGAACTCAACACTTAACCAACTTTTACTACCTTTTAAGTGGACGGGTGAAAAAGACTAAACTTTGATAAGGGGACTTTTTTGCGTCTTTTTAGCATCATGGATGTTCGGGGGAAAAGGGCTGCACTCAAAAGTTATTGGGGGCGGAGGAAAAACACGAAAAACAAAATCGAACGCGTATTTAATACAACAAGACAAAGACAAACGCAAATTTTCGACCAACTGGCCCTTTTTCAAACGTAAAAGAAAGATCGCAAACGAACAACACCCCAAACAAAAAATTGGGAAAAAGACTGAAACTTCCCGCGCTTGTCCCGTGGGGGGAAAAGGGCTAAACTGACGAAGCAGCGGGAACAAAGCACACGGGACCCGGAGGGGAAAGCGGGGTGGGGTGGGGTGAATGGGTGAGTCGAAGTGGGGGAAAACACAGTAGACTAAAGGTTTCTTCAAATAGATTTGAAAGGGAAGACAGAGTATGGACTTTCCAAGAGACAGGGGGAGATCGTCTTTTGTATGGAAGGACAGGGAAAAGGCAGCAAAAGACTGCATTGGGGATATTTAAAAAGTAAAATTTAAACAGAAAAAAAAAAAGAGGTCGGGCAGAATGTACATTTAAGATGGGCACAAAGAATTCAATATATATTTACATTATATTATATTGTTGAATACACCCCTTTTAAGAAAAAGAACCACTCAGTCAGTATGTTTCTTCTTAATCTACCACCTATCTTTTTAAAACGTGCCCAAAACGGGGTGGTGGCAGAACTTTATTTCTTTTTAAACATGGGCAACTTCATAATCTAAAAAAATTGTCCCCCCCGCACTAATCCAAAGAAAAACCCCCGGGTTTTGGTTTTTCTTAGGGGGCCTCCCTTGGGTTCTCCTATGGGTCGGGGGCCCTTTCTTTTTAAAAACTTCCCCCGGATCAAAAATGCAAAAAAATGCAAATTTTATGCTCGCCCTAAAAAAGGAACTGACCCAAACGTGAAACTTTAAAAGGGTGTCCACCTTTTTACAATATCTAGGATAAACTAAAAATTTAGTTTTCTTACAGTGGGCAGCCCATTATGGTTGTGTGACTGCCCCCCTTTTGTTTACTGAATAGTAATGAACAGTGACGGCCGTGTATGTCCATCACATAACTTCTAAGAGCTATCGCCCCGGGCAGTCAGGGTTTTACTCTCCCACCACTTGAGTGACCTTTCCTGTACTATCATCACAGTGACCCGGCCCATTTTTTCCATAGGGCCATAGGGCAAACACATTTGAAAGGTAACACTGCCCTTTCAACAAACAAAAATAAATTAAATTATATTTTTGTTGTATGTAAATCTATGGGGATGGGGAAAGTCGCAGTGAGTGAGGAAAAAAATCAATTTAAAAAAGTATTATTTAATTTCATTTCTCTGGGTTATCCCTTTACCAGAGGGCAGTGCGACATAAAGTCATCCCAAAAGGTGCCTTAAGGCAATTTAGTCAAACAGTAAATACATGATCATTACTTGTTTTTAAAGTATTTTGTAGACAACAAACTATTCCCACACCTTGATGTAATACATAAGTTCCCAAATCAAACAATCAGTAATATACATGATGATTCTTTCAAAAAGTGTAGACAACAAACATATTCCCCCAAAACCCCCTTGATGTAAACTAATTCCAAGTCAATCAATCGCAATAACATGATATTACTTGCAAAATTTTTAGAAACAAACATAACACCACTTGAGTAAAACTAAGTTCCAAGTCAAACAATCAGCAATATACATGATGATTCTTGCAAAATTTGTAACAACAAAAAACACCACTTGATGTGTAATAAGTCCAAGGGGTTCTCCATCACCAAAAGTGATGCGACGTCTAACGGCTTCACTGCCCCCGGGCGGGTAAAAAAAACCCCGTGACTGTCCCTGAACGTAACCCCCCCCGCAGGGTAATCCCCCCCTCGGGGTCATCGCGCCCGTCGAACCCTCAACCGCCGGAAAAACCCGGGGGTGGGGGGTTCCGCCTGCTTCTCCAGAACCCGCGACTGGATGTCAGAAAGGGGTTACTTCCAAACATTCAAACGTATATACAAAAAAGATCCCGCGATAGCATCGCCACTACTATTGCAAATTTAAAAAATATCCCAGATGGGGCCCAAACCCGTCCTTCTTTTGGGATGGCCTTTAGCTGCAAGTTGTGAAATCAGGGGCCCATTCTAATTTTCCTCAGTCCTTAAGGGTTTTTGTCAGTTTTTACAGGACCCAATCGGTTAAAATTTGATTAAAATGGTTTCCCCAGTGAAACATTTGAAAAACATACTTTGTCAGCCAGGCTGGGGAACTCATTAACACAAAAACATTTTTTTGTTGATAGAGGGTGTTAACGTTAAGAATCACTGGGCCCCTGTACACGTCATACCCAGTGTTATTACACTTAGCGGTGGTTTAACTTCATAGGTCTGATGCGGTCGTGACCCCAAAACATTAAGCGTAAGGGTTTAAGGGGGCAAAACCCACTTCCCTTGGAAAATATTCACCGGGGGAATGGTGTTTAACTGTTCCTTAGTCTGAATTGATGTTTAACGGCACCCAATCTTCTTGAACAAAACAAAATGCAGAATTTATTTGAATACATTGGATATAATGGCTACGAATGCACAAAATTTATAGAGGTTTTTAGCACGCTTGCATTTCTCTTCTTCGAGCAAAACAAATTTCGTTCTCTGCTTGTGATGCAAAAGTCTTGGGTTTTAATTTCATAATGGCAGTCATGGGTAAACCCACTCAGACGTACCCAAGGATTTTTAAAGGTAAATTATGAAAATCGAAACACTTCGAAATTTTTCCTTAGAGTTAATAAAAGGGAAAAGGAAAAATACAACCCGAATTGGTTTGCTTCCAGAAAGTTTTACACGTTTAAATCTGGAGAAGCTCCAAAGGTTTGCATTGGATCACTGTTAGCTTTTAAAAGGGGATTGAATTGGTTTTGAATTTCCCAAATAGTAATTTCCTGGGTTCCGGGGGGGTAATTGTACTGGGAGCAAAGGGCCCCCAAGGGGCAGCATTTCGTTGTAGCTGGAGATGCTCCCCCGTAACAATCACCCGACAATCATTGACCTAATTTCGGCCACCACAAGTCACTTGAGTTATGCGAAACAAAATTTCTTAGTTCTCGAATTTTTTCATAATTCTCGCTCACAGAACGCAAGTGTTCGTCTCCTGTTGTAAACCCTCCACTAGTTCATTTATTGTTTGCCCGGTTTTTAGCAATCCCCAACAGTGATGCGATAATAATATGAGGCTCCCTTTTTCCTACATGCGAGATCTCTAATTTATTTTCTGCCGCTCCGAACATTATTCTTGATACCCTTAAATCTAAGTCCGACACTGTCCCGAAGAGAAAATGCAGTGCATTTCCTACAAATGGCAACAATGACCTTTTTGATCGTTCATTACCCCCCTGCAGTGTTCGATATTCGGCAAACTGGTCTAGCAACCCATCATATGTGTCCCGCACCAATTTAAGATCTTCATTGAGTCGTGCAAAGTTTTTTGAATACTGTTGGCCCTTGGTGAGATAGTGTTGTACTATTTCCCAAGATATGCCCATGGCGTTTTTTTATGTTCTCTGACAGCTGATCCATCGCCCTGACATACGGATCAAGATCAATGACAAATGTGACAATCCATCTTGACCTGGTGGTTGTAATCTCATTGACCTTCTCAAACACCACATTATGAGAACCTAAATTGCCCTTGACCAGTCCAACGCACAACAGTAGCAACACTGCTGTAGACCTCATTTTCCCTCCTGCAACATAATTTCCCACGCATGACATACAGATCCCTGACATCCATATGTCAACAGAAGTTCCGCATAGTGCTAGCTATGCAATCGGCGCAATTTGCACCACCCAATCCCTCACCCAATCAGTGAAAGGATTTTCTTATAGCGAAGCCTCTCATAACAGAGAAATAACGGCCTCGAGCAAAGTCTTTACTTTACTCTGGTTGCCCTCATCTCGCCCCTGAATGGACGACACCATCTTTTCCTGAATTTGATCTGTGTCTACCTGCTGAGTTCCGGAAACAGTTTTTGAATCAGCCTCCTTATCTGACTGCACCTCGATGTCGGTCATGGTCACATGGTTAGCCTCTTTTAGCCTTGTTTGCCTAGCCCGTAATCTTTTCTGAAGCTCCATTAAGGGTATGTCATCCTCGTCTGAGGATCCCTCCCGTTCTTGCCGAAGGAGCCTCGTCATTCGTTCTGTTGGTGCTATCTTCTGCTCTCGCTCACTCTCATCTTCACTCGCATTCTCACTGGAAGATGACTCGTTTGGAGGAATTGCAAGCTGAGCTTTCCTCACTGGCTTACCTGTTAATGTTTCTACCATGGGTGGAATGTTCCAATCACCAACCAGAGCTTTCCGAAGGTGTTCTACATGGGTTTTCTGTTCCGTACCATCCAACTGATTTCTGATTCGAAAGGTTACTGGGGTTAACTGTTCTACTATCCTAAAGTATGGTTTCCATTTCCGTTCTAACTTACTTTTTCTTTGATGATTGCGCAAATAAACCGAACCTACCTTTAATTCTGCAAGTTTTGCAGTCCTGTTTGCATAACGTGCTCCTTTCTTTTGGGATTTCTTTATCCTATGATACACTTGAGTGAACACTCGGTGTTGGTTTTCCAGCGCAATCTTATGCTGATCTTCACCCATATATTTTCTTCTGGGTCGCAGGATGTTGTCAAGCGGCAACACCGGATCGCGATTGTACAGGAGAAAGAATGGGGAATGCTGAGTGGTTTCTGACATGCTCACTCGAATTGCAGACAGGGTTTGATCTAAGTGTACATCCCATGTCTGGAGTTCATCTTGTATCTTTTTGGACATGATGTCATGTAACGTCCTGTGAAACCTTTCCACTTTAGCATTTGACTGTGCGTGGTAGAAACTTGTAGTGATATGATCAATGCGGAGTTCTCTCAACATCTCTTTCATGATCCTATTTTCATTTTCTGTGCCATTGTCAGTCACTAACTGTAGCGGACAGCTATGTCTAGGAATTACCTTTTCCATCAATAGCTGGGCCACCGTTTCTGCAGACTTGTCTGGAACTGCAAATGCTTCTGGCCAACCACTGTAATGATCTACAAATGCTACTATGTATTTGTTTCCTGACAAACTTTTTGGGTACGGTCCAGATAGATCTAGACTTACCTTTGCAAATGGATAGGGTGGGACATCCATTTCTTGCACGGGCGCCTTTTGTTTCTGCATGACTCTTTCTTGACACACAATACAGCCACTTACATACTCATACAAACCCCGGTACATGTCTGTCCAAAAATATTTCAGTTGTATGGTGTCATAAGTCTTATCTGTGCCCATGTGACCGTTTTCATCATGATACTGACGTATCACGAAAGGAATGAGGTGTTCAGGTATAACTAACCTTGCTCTTGGCTCGTCATTCTGATGTGATAAGAAGTACAGAACATCATCAATGACCATATACCTTGTCCGTATCATCTTGGGTGCATTTTCCTGCTCCATCTGTTTCCTTATTTGAACTAGCTTTGGATCCTTGTCCTGTTCTACTTTCATGTCAAACTTGGCAAGCTCAATCTTGTCTAACTTTTCTGCCGGCTCATCTACCTGCTTGAAACTGGCAAATTCTTTTGGTGCAAACTCATTAGAGTTAATCACACCTACCTCAAACGAATTATCACTGACTTCTTTGACCTGTTCTACTTCCTGTGCACATTTGATCAAACGAGCCCTCTGGCATCCTGGATAGCAGATCGGCTAATACATTTGTAGGTCCTGGGATGTACTCTAAAGTAGAATTGTATCCAGCAATCCCCAGTGCCCACATCTGTATCTTCCTATTTTGCATTGGAGAGTTTAGCAGATATTGTAGGGGTCTGTGATCCGTACAGATCTTGAACTGTGCATTATGAAGATAGTGATCTAGTTTTTGCAAGGCATAATGAATGGCAAATGCTTCTTTTTCTATGACGGACCATTTCTTTTGGCTCTCACTCAACTTGTGGGACAAGAAATAAATTGGTTTCTCTTCCCCTTCACACTCTTGTGTGAGGCAT
>JAPXFY010007557.1:0-2500 GCA_030674185.1 Monoplex corrugatus | reverse complement strand
CTTTTACTGAGTGTTGATGGTGGTGTTTTTTTGGCTTTTACTGATGGGTCTGTTGATGGTGGTGTTTTTTACTTTTACTGATGAGTGTTGGTGGTGGTGTTTTTTGGCTTTTACTGATGGGTCTGTTGATGGTGGTGTTTTTGCTTTTACTGATGGGTCTGTTGATGGTGGTGTTTTTGACTTTTACTGATGAGTGTTGATGGTGGTGTTTTTGACTTTTACTGATGGGTCTGTTGATGGTGGTGTTTTTGACTTTTATTGATGAGTGTTGATGGTGGTGTTTTTGACTTTTACTGGTGAGTGTTGATGGTGGTGTTTTTGACTTTTACTGATGAGTGTTGATGGTGGTGTTTTTTACTTTTACTGGTACATGGTGAGTGTTGATGGTGGAGTTTGTGACTTTTACTGATGAGTGTTGATGGTGGTGTTTTTGCTTTTACTGATGAGTGTTGATGGTGGTGTTTCTGACTTTTACTGATGGGTGTTGATGGTGGTGTTTTTTACTTTTACTGGTGGGTCTGTTGATGGTGGTTTTTTACTTTTACTGGTACATGGTGAGTGTTGATGGTGGAGTTTGTGACTTTTACTGATGAGTGTTGATGATGGTGTTTTTGACTTTTACTGATGAGTGTTGATGGTGGGTTTTTGCTTTTACTGATGGGTCTGTTGATGGTGGTGTTTTTGACTTTTACTGATGAGTGTTGATGGTGGTGTTTTTGACTTTTACTGATGGGTGTTGATGGTGGTGTGTTTGACTTTACTGGTGAGTGTTGATGGTGTTGTTTTTTACTTTTACTGATGAGTGTTGATGGTGTTGTTTTTGCTTTTACTGATGGGTGTTGATGGTGGTGTTTTTGACTTTTACTGATGGGTGTTGATGGTGGTGTGTTTGACTTTTACTGATGAGTGTTGATGGTGGTGTTTTTGACTTTTACTGATGGGTGTTGATGGTGGAGTTTGTGACTTTTACTGATGAGTGTTGATGGTGGTGTTTTTTACTTTTGCTGATGAGTGTTGATGGTGGTGTTTCTGACTTTTGCTGATGAGTGTTGATGGTGGTGTTTTTGACTTTGTTGATGAGTGTTGATGGTGGTGTTTTTGACTTTTATGATGAGTGTTGATGGTGGTGTTTTGCTTTTTACTGATGAATGTTGATGGTGGTGTTTTTGCTTTTACTGATGAGTGTTGATGGTGGTGTTTTTGCTTTTACTGATGAATGTTGATGGTGGTGTTTTTGCTTTTACTGATGAGTGTTGATGGTGGTGTTTTTGCTTTTACTGATGGGTCTGTTGATGGTGGTGTTTTTGACTTTTACTGATGAGTGTTGATGGTGGTGTTTTTGATTTTTACTGGTACATGGTGAGTGTTGATGGTGGTGTTTGTGACTTTTACTGATGAGTGTTGATGGTGGTGTTTTTGACTTTTAGTGATGAGTGTTGATGGTGTTGTTTTTGACTTTTACCTATGAGTGTTGATGGTGGTGTTTTTGACTTTTACTGGTAAGTGTTGATGGTGGTGTTTGTGACTTTTACTGATGAGTGTTGATGGTGGTGTTTTTGACTTTTAGTGATGAGTGTTGATGGTGTTGTTTTTGACTTTTACCTGATGAGTGTTGATGGTGGTGTTTTTGACTTTTACTGGTGAGTGTTGATGGTGGTGTTTTTGACTTTTACTGGTACATGGTGAGTATTGATGGTGGAGTTTGTGACTTTTACTGATGAATGTTGATGGTGGTGTTTTTGACTTTTACTGATGAGTGTTGATGGTGGTGTTTCTGACTTTTGCTGATGAGTGTTGATGGTGGTGTTTCTGACTTTTACTGATGAGTGTTGATGGTGGTGTTTTTGACTTTTGCTGATGAGTGTTGATGGTGGTGTTTCTGACTTTTACTGATGAGTGTTGATGGAGGTGTTTCTGACTTTTGCGAATGAGTGTTGATGGTGGTGTTTCTGACTTTACGGATGAGTGTTGATGGTGGTGTTTCTGACTTTTGCTGGTGAGTGTTGATGGTGGTGTTTCTGACTTTTACTGGTGAGTGTTGATGGTGGTGTTTCTGACTTTTACTGGTGAGTGTTGATGGTGGTGTTTTTGACTTTTACTGATGAGTGTTGATGGTGGTGTTTTTTTGTTCTTGATGATGAGTCTGTGCTTTATTTCTGCTACTGATGTTTTGTTGTTGTTGTTGTTGTTGTTTTTGTTTTTTTATTTTTTGTTTTTTTCATTTGTTTGTTTTTTCTTTTTTAACGACTGTTTGTGTTGTGTTTTTGTTGTCGTTTCTTTCGTTTGTGAGTTTGTTATGGTAGTGTTGTTAACTGATTGTTTGGAATCCTTCTTCTACCAATGCATTAGCGAGTGCGTGAATGCTCTCTCTGTCTCTCTGTGTCTTGTCTGTCTGTCTGTCTGTCTGTCTGTCTCTGTCTCTGTCTCTGTCTCTGTCTTTGTCTCTCTGTCTCTCTCCGTGTCTCTTTCTGTCTCTGTCTCTGTCTCTCTCTGTCTCTCT
>JAPXFY010007556.1:0-10574 GCA_030674185.1 Monoplex corrugatus | reverse complement strand
TATCTCAAGTTTAGCAAAATCTGAAAAAACTTTTTTGGACTTTTGTTTTTCAAAGGACAGGGGGGGTTTTTAAAAGAGTAAATCCAAGATTTTTCCCCTTTGGGGGAAAGGATTCATAAAGGGTTCAGAAAAAAAACGATAACGGGAAAACCCCTTTTCCCCTATTTGTTTTAAAAAAAAAAATTTTTTATCCGAGACCCGGGTTATCTCCCTTCAATTTTTTTTTTTTCTGTTTGTTTGTTTGTTTGTTTGTTTTTTTTTGTTTTTTTTTGTTTGTTTGTTCATTGTTTTTTTTGTTTTTTTTCCATTTTTTTTGTTTGTTTGT
The DNA here is from genome assembly GCA_030674185.1 of Monoplex corrugatus. NCBI lineage: Eukaryota > Metazoa > Mollusca > Gastropoda > Littorinimorpha > Ranellidae > Monoplex > Monoplex corrugatus. The sequence continues at coordinate 10,249 of JAPXFY010007556.1, read as the reverse complement.
TTTTGTTTTTGTTTTTTTGTTTTTTTTTGTTTTATGACTTTGCAATGTTTGAATAGTAAAAATTTTTAAAAATAATTCTGTTTTTCGCGTGTACCCCCAATTCTGTGGCTTTAGAAACTGTTTTTCCGTTTTTTTGTGTGTGTTGTTTTTGTTTTTTTTATGTTTGTGTGAGTGTGTTTTGTGTTTTGGGGTTTGCGTGGGGGCTTTGCGTTTTTGGTGTGTGCGTGCATGTGTGTTTTTTTGGGCGTGCACGTGAATGCGTGCAGCGTTTTTTGGGTTTTGTGCGTGTTTTTTGTGTGTATGTGTCCGTTGGTTTTTGTGTGGGGGTGGCTTTGTGTGCTTTGTGTTGTGAGTGGTGGGGGTTTTATGTGGGGTGTGTAGGGGTTTCTTGAAAATTTTTGGGGTAGCTCTTTCCCTCCCCCGGGCCCCTTTTTCCCCTTTTGCCCCACTCATCCAAACCCCGGGCTGCTGTTTTTAAAAAGCCGGGCCCCAAAGATCGATAACCCCCCCCCGATTCCCCTCCCCCCCCGCCCCCAAAAACACGGTCGTTCCCCCCCCATTAAAATTTTTTTTTCATTTGGTTGTGCCAGCTTTAGTGTTTATGGGTCCCTCCGCCCCCCCCCAAATTTTCCCCCATTTATAAATTTTTCCACTGGTTAAAATTTCTGCCAGAAAAATGCACCCCCATTTGGGTGGAGGTTTATGGGAAAATGTTTGAGTGTTTAACCCCCATCCCTTTTTGAAAATAACTCTTTAAAATTTAAACTTTAACCTTTAAAATTTAACCTTGTGTACCAAGATCCAGGGGGGGCAGGTGTTTTTTAGTAGATATCCGAAATAGCCCGGGGATTATTTTTCCATTCTTTACTCAATTTTTTGTTCCCCTTCAATTTTCCTCTTGGTTTTTTTCTGTTGCGTTTGGGTGTATTTATTTTCCCCCGCCCGTCCTATCCCTTTTTTCCAAAAACTGAAGTCAAAAATTTTTGTCCCCTCCTCCCCCTTTTTTTCCCGCCCCCCTGGGCCACCCGCAAACCCGCATTGTCTACCCAAACCCAGCAAAGCAAAAAAACAACCCTTTGACTTTCCCCACCCCCCCCCACCAGCATATTTCATTGTTTTACCAAACCCCATATCATCATTTATCAGGTTTCCCCGCCGCTTTGGGGTTGGGACCCTGGACTTCCAACCATCTTATCTCTCGTTGCCCCCGGATCTCCCCCCCCCTCTTCATCCCCCGCCCCTCGCAAGTCCGTCCCCGCTTTTTTCCCCCGGGGGCTACCCGGTGCTCTCTTTCCCCGCTTTTTTTCGTTGTGCCCGGGTTTCTCCCAAAACCCCCTTCCTATAAAATGGCCCATAAATGGGTTTCTTGTTTTTCCCAACTTTTATGAGTGATTATTTGTGTTGCCCCCTTTAAGACGTTTGTTTGTTTTTTTTGCTGTCCCAAAAACAACCCTTTTCTCCCCCCCTGTCCCGGGAACCTGATTGTCTACCAACTACAAAGCAAAAAACCCTTTGACTCCCCCATCTGTCCACCGCAACCTGCATTGTCTCCAAAAAACCCCCAAAAAAGCCCCCAAAAAAAACCCTTTGATCCTTAAACCCCCTCCACCAACTTTTTTGAGAAAGTGGGGGTAGGGTTTTTGGGGGTGCCAAAGGGAAATTTTTTTTTCAATTAGTGGGTAGGATGAAAGGGAGTTAAAGGTTTAAAACCGGGCGAATGCAATGAATTCTGCGGGTTTTTTGAGGCATGCTTTTAATTGTTTGTATTTTTACTTCGCCCCATGAAAGAAGTTCAAAGGGTATTGTTCTGGGGTTGTAAAAATTTCGCTTTGTGGTTTTAAGAATTTTTTTTTTATCGTTTGAGTGATTTTTTTTAATATTATGTTTTTTGTATAGACCCCAGTGATTTAGCTCTGGGCATGTGGGGTGTGTGTTTTGTGTGGTGGTGTGTGTGTGTTTTGGGGGTTTTTTGTGTGTGTGTGTGGTGGTGTGTGTAGTGTAGTGTGTGTTTTGGTTGTGTGTGTAGTGCGTGGGGGTTAGTGTGTGTGTGTGTGTGTTTTTGTGTGTGTGTGTAGGCGTAGGGTGTGTGTCTGTAGTGTGGGTGTTTGTGTGGTATGTGTGTATGTGTTTTTTACGCGTGTACGCGTGTTGTGTTATATTTATTTTTTTTATTTATATATTTTATATATATTATATGTGTGTTGTGTGTGTGTGGGGGGGGGGGTTTGTGGTGTGGGGTTAGTGGTGGTATTACTCTGGGCGTCTCTGGTGTGGGTGTGGGGGTGTAGGTGTCTTTTGGGGCGGGGGGGTGTGTGGTGTGTGTGTGTGTGTGTGTGTGTGTGGGGGGGGTGTGTTGTGTGTGTGTGGGTGTGTGTGTGTACTGTGTATAGTGCGTGAGTGTAAAACGGGGGGGGGGGGGGTTTTTGAGTGTGGGGTTTTGTGTTTTGGGGTACTGTTTTTTAGTGCGTGAGGTTTCCCTGTGTGTGTGTGTGTGTTTTTACGTGGTGTATGTTGTATCCGGTGTCTGTTTTGTGTGTATGGTGTGTGTGTTGTATGTAGTTTAGGGGGTTTGGGTATGTGTGTGTATGTATGTTTTGTGTGTGTGTATGTGGGTGGGGGCCGCGCGCGCGTGGTGGGGTGTGTGTGTGTGTTTATGTGTTCAGGGGACAGCTATAATATTTTGGAAAATGGATATTGCGGGAATAAGGGCATGGTCAATCACACCCCAGCACTATGGGGGGGCCCAAAACCCAAAAAGAGATGACGAGCCCGAAAAATCCGGTATGTTGTTTTTAAAGAGTTATAGGCTAAGTTTGAAACACCAAAGTGTCATAGTTCAAACGAAATTTCTGAAACTTGAATTTTTTTTAAAACCCGTTTCCCAAAGATATTTTCAGGAATTTTTTTTTAAAGAACCCTGGTCTATGAATTTTTTAAAAACCCTGTTTCCCCCGATATTGCAGAATATTTTTCTATAAAATCTACTAAATGAAATCATGGGGAGATTTACCAGTTTTTAATCACTCACGAGGGAAAATGTTTTTTAAAAGTAACTTTTGAAAAAAGGGAAAAAAAATGTGATGAATTTTTTAAAAAAGTTAAAAAAGTTTTAAATGTGATGTTGCATCCTTTTTTTTTTTTGCCCATCTCTTTTCTGTATCAAACCCAAATACAGAAAAAGGGGTCACTATTTCTGTTTAAAAGCCACTTACTTGTTGTAAAGTGTTATAAAACCCAGGCTTGGTTTGTCTGAATCACCCGGTTACATAGGGGAAAAATTTTTTCATGCAGCTAGCCTTTGTTCGTTTTTGGGTTTTGGTTCTGTGTGTGTGTGTGTTTGTGTGTGTGTGTGTGTGTGTGTTTTTGGTGTGTGTGTGTGTGTGTGTGTGTGTGTGGTGTGTGTGGGGGTGTGTGTGTGTGTGTGTGTGTGCTTTCTTCTTCTTTTCTTGGGTTTTTCCTCTTTTTCTTCTTTTTGTTGTGTTGTTGTTTTGTTGTTGTTGTTGTTGTTTTTCTTCTTCTTTTTTCTTGTTTTTTTGTTTTTTGTTCTTTTTTGTTTGTTTTTTCTTTTTTTTTTTGTTGTTGTTTTGGGGGGGGGGGGGGTGCGTAGGTTAGAGCAAAATTTTTGGGAAAAAAACCCTTTGAATAACGAAAAAAAAAAAAATTGAAAAAGTTTTGATTGGGCTGAAACCGATTTGGGGGTTTTTTTTTTTGATGGACTTAGTGGCAATTTTGCCCTTTTTTCCTTAAATCCCTCAGCCCTTAGACTAAAAGATTTTGGAAAAACTTTGGACTTTTCCCGGGGTTTTGGAAATTTTTTAATTCGTTCAAGGGGGTATTATTATATTAAGACCCAAATTTCCCTTTTGCGCTTACCTAAACCAGCTAGTAAAATTATCTGGCCGTTCCAAAAACCATTTGACTCCTGACCCTGTCCCTCAGCCTCCTGCGCTGTCAAACCCTGCAAAAAGAGCAAAAAAAACTTAACCCTTTTACTCCCTCCCCTATCCGCCCGTTTCCCGCAAAGAAGCTGTCTTACAGGTGTGGGTCAAAGGGTTTTTAAACCCTCGCAAAAACTCTATGCACTAGCAAGATCTTGAAATGGAGAACAGGAAAGGACTCACAAAAAAACAAAAATGAACCCCTAGAATGTTAAGAAAGGACAGAAAAAGGCCAGTTTTTTTTAAAATTTTTAGGTTGGAAATTTAAAATCGAGATCAGTCTTGCATCTGCGGTTTATCCAAAAATACCAATAGCCTTGTTGGAAAATTCATGTTCGTTGATTTTGGTTAATGCGATCATTGATTCGTTGGGGTTTTTATTTTAAACGTTTAATGTGTTTAGATTTGATTGATTTAGTTGGGTTGGGTTTGGTTTGGGTTTGGGTTTTTTGTGGAGCTCAGGACTCAAGATTGACCTATCAAATTCAAACCCAAAACCCACAACCCCCAAAAAAATGGCATATTTGTTTCCCACTTTAGGGTGGTATCTTTTAAAACCCTTTTTCCCTCCATGTTTCAAGGTCTTGATGGTTCATTTGGGTTTCCTACGGACAGGAAGCCTGCAAAAAAATTTGGGGTGGAATTTGGGTGGGCGTAAATGGAAATTTTTTGAGGCGATAAATCCCTTTTGGAAAAAAAAACAACTCCAAAAAGCCACAATCTATCTGGCGGACTTGCCCCAGCCCGGGGTGCTGATTTGTCAAGGAAATTAATGGGGCTGGCTCCGCTACGGTCTGGTATTGGAGATTGAAGGGGGAAAAGCCTGGCAAATAATAAAACCTCAGTAGTAGAGGGCCCTGAGCGGGAGGGGGAGGGGGAGTGGGAGCGAGGGAGGGGGGAGGAAAAAAGACGAAAGGAGAGGAAAAAGGGGAAAAAAGGGAAGAAAGGGGAGGGGAGAGAAAAAGGGGGGAAAAACAGTGGGGGGGGGAAAAAGAAAAGAGAGGGCAGAAAAGAGAGAGATAGAAGAAAAAAGAGAGAGAGAAGAAAGTGAGGGAGAGAGAAGAGAGAAAGGAGGGGGGGAAAAAAGAAAGAGCGAGAGAGAAAAAAAAAAAAACCCGGGGAGTGAAAAAGAGAAAGCCGGGGAGAAGAGAGGAGTGTGTGTGTGGAGAGAAGGAAAAAACGAGCGAGTGGGGTGTTTGTGGGGGGGTGTGTGTGGTATGTGTGTGTGTGTGTGTGGAGAGAGAGAGAGAAAAGGGAGAAGAAAAAGGAGAATGGAAGGAGAGAAAAGGGGGGACGAGAGACACAGAGAGAGACAGGGGAGAGGCGGGCCCCTTGCTGGGTTAGATACAAACAAAACAAAACCCAAATCTGGGCCACCCGTTGCCGCTGGATTGTTTTAAAAACCCGAAGGCCCCCAAACCCCCAAAACCCAATTTTGGCCCTGGAAAGGGTTGGCACTCTGCGTGACGTCGGGGCGATGGGTTTGAAGTGCTTTAGTACCGCCGCGCCTCCCCCCCCCTTTTTCCCCTGTCCCCAAAATTAACCACCACAGGCACCCCCAGGGCCCCACGGAAAGGACCCGGTAAAATAAATGGTAGCACTTTTCTTCCCCCCCCTTTTCCGGCCAAACCCTCTGCATGACGGGCAGGGTAACACCCCTTTTAAGCCTGGCAGTTTACGGCCCGTTAGGTTTTTTCCCATGCGATCCGCCGTAGATTTCCATGGGAAGGGCTGGAACCTCCAACTTACAGTAATTTGAACCCTCCCAAAAATTTTAAATTTGAAAGTTTTAAATAAAAAACTAATAGCGAGCGTGAGGCCAGGTCTGTGGCAGGAGCGAAAAGCGAGTGAAAAGATCGCCAGGGTGGATGAGCCCGGAAGACAGGGGGACAGTGAGAGGGGAAGGGATGGTAGAGAGGCAGGGCCCACAGGACAGGACAAGGGATGGGGGAAAATGGAAGACAGACTTTTCCCCACTGTTTTTTTTTTTGTTTAATGTCCAGCGGGACTGTTTTTAGAGCCATTTTCAGGGCTAAAACCCCGTATAAAAAACGTATTTACTAAAACCCAGGAAAAAAAAAAAAAAATTTTAAGCACACATAAAAATGCATTTGCGCACATAATCTAAGTAAATGCCCCGGGAAATTTGGACCACCCCATGCAGTTTATAAAGGGGATTTAAAAAAAAACTAAAAAAAAAAAGGGGCCCTAGTTCCCAAAAAACTGCTTTTAAAATATCTCATTTCACTAGACCCAAAAAAGGCACTTTATCCATGGACCTACCCAAAAATGTCAAAACCCAAGAGAAAGCATGTAAGACTTTATCAAAACAAAACAGGGGAAAAGGGCCCGCAAGGGAGGGAAAAAAATAAGAAGAAGTGACAGAAAAACAAAAGGGAAAAAGGCATAAAAAAAAACCCGGTGACAGAAAATGCCAACCAAAGCATTAAATCTTTATGGTGAAAGGACAATCATCATCAACAATTGTTGTCTGTGCATGGCTCTCTGAACTTTGATCAAAAATCTGTTCTGGCGCTTTAAATCGTATCAGGCCCAAACTCAAAAGGGGAGTTTCCTTTCCCCCTTTTTTCTCTTGCAGACCCACACAACCCCCGGGGCCCCGGGCCCCTTCTGTCAGAGAATGATTGCAAAAAAAGGGAAAAAATGGATTGTTTGTGACAAGTTTAAAATGGCTGGCTGGTTCAGGGGTTTGAGTCAAAGCCTTTAAAATTTAATGTCTTGAGTTCAATTCCAGCCTGTATAAAAACAAAAACATTTCTGATAACAAACCCTCTTTATTCCAAATTGTATTTAAAACTCTCTCCCTTCTTTTTCTTCTTCTTCTTTTCTTTTCTTCTTTTTTTCCCCTTCTTTTCTTCTTCTTCTTTTCTTTTTTCTTCTTCTTTTCTTCTTTTTTTTTCTTTTTTTTTCTTCTTCTTTTCTTCTTTCTTTTTCTTCTTCTTTTTCTTCTTCTTTTCTTTTTCTTTTCTTTTTCCCCCATTCTTTTTTTCTTCTTTTCTTCTTCTTCTTCTTCTTCTTCTTCTTCTTTTCTTCTTCTTTTCTTTTTTCTTCTTCTTCTTTTTTCTTCTTCGATTCTTCTTTTGCATTCTTCTTCGCCCTTCTTCTTTGCATTCTTCTTTTGCATTCTTCTTGCATTCTTCTTCTTCTTCTTTTTTTTTCTTCTTCTTCTTCTTCGCATTTTTTTTCGCATTCTTCTTCTTCTTTTTTTCTTCTTCTTCTTCTTTTCTTTTTCGCATTCTTTTCGCATTCTTCTTCGCTTTTTCTTCTTCGCATTCCTCTTCTTGCTTCTTCTTCTTCGCATTCTTCTTCTTGCATTCTTTTCTTCGCATTCTTTTCTTCGCAAATTTTCTTTTTTCTTTTCTTCTTCTTCTTTTTTTTTCTTCTTCTTCTTCTTCTTCTTCTTCTTCTTTTCTTTTTTTTTCTTCTTTTCTTTTTTTCTTCTTTTTTTTTTTCTTTTTTTTTTTTTCCCCTTTGCATTCTTCTTCTTTTCGCATTCTTCTTTTCTTGCATTCTTCTTCTTCTTTTCTTGCATTTTTTTTCTTCGATTCTTCTTCTTCGCATTTTTTTCTTTTGCATTCTTTTTCTTTTCGCATTTTCTTTTTTGCATTCTTCTTCTTTTCGCATTCTTTTCCCCTTTTTCGCATTTTCTTCTTCTTCGCATTCTTCTTCTTCTTCGCATTCTTCTTCTTCTTCGCATTCTTCTTCTTCTTCGCATTCTTCTTCTTCTTCGCATTTTTTCTTCTTCTTCGCATTCTTCTTCTTCTTCGCATTCTTCTTCTTCGCATTCTTCTTCTTCGCATTCTTCTTTTTTCGCATTCTTCTTCGCATTCTTCTTCGCATTCTTCTTCGCATTCTTCTTCTTCTTCGCATTCTTCTTCTTCTTCGCATTCTTCTTCTTCTTCTTCTTCTTCTTTTTTCTTCTTCTTCTTTTCTTCTTTCTTTTCTTTCTTCTTCTTCTTTTCTTCTTTCTTCTTTTCTTCTTCTTCTTCTTCTTCTTCTTTTTCTTCGCATTCTTCTTCTTCGCATTCTTCTTCGCATTCTTCTTCTTCGCATTCTTTTTTCGCATTCTTCTTCTTCTTCGCATTCTTCTTCTTCTTCTTCTTCTTCTTCTTCTTCTTCTTCTTCTTCGCATTCTTCTTCGCATTCTTCTTCTTTTCTTCTTCGCATTCTTTTCTTCTTCGCATTCTTCTTCTTCTTGGGCATTCTTCTTCTTCTTCGCATTTTTTCTTCTTCGCATTCTTCTTCTTCTTCTTCGCATTCTTCTTCTTCTTCGCATTCTTCTTCTTCTTCGCATTCTTCTTCGCATTCTTCTTCTTCTTCGCATTCTTCTTTTCTTGCATTTTCGCATTCTTCTTCTTCTTCGCATTCTTCTTCTTCTTCGCATTCTTCTTCTTCTTCGCATTCTTCTTCTTCTTCGCATTCTTCTTCTTCTTTCGCATTCTTCTTCGCATTCTTCGCATTCTTCTTCGCATTTTCTTCTTCTTGCATTCTTCTTCTTCGCATTCTTTTCGCATTCTTCTTCGCATTCTTCTTCGCATTCTTCTTCTTCTTCGCATTCTTCTTCTTCGCATTCTTCTTTTTTCGAAATTCTTCTTCTTTTCGCATTTTTTCTTTTCTTTTCTTCTTCTTCTTCTTCTTTTCTTCTTCTTCGCATTCTTCTTCTTCTTCTTTCTTCTTCTTTTTTCTTCTTTTCTTCTTCTTCTTCTTTTCTTCTTCTTCTTCTTCTTCTTCTTCTTCTTTTTCTTCTTCTTCTTCGCATTCTTCTTCTTCGCATTCTTCTTCCATTTTCTTCGCATTCTTCTTCTTCGCATTCTTCTTCTTCGCATTCTTCTTCTTCTTCGATTCTTCTTCTTTTCTTCTTCTTCTTCTTCTTCTTCTTCTTCTTCTTTTATTCTTTTTTCTTCTTCTTTTTCTTCTTTTCTTTATTCTTCTTTTCTTCTTCTTCGCATTTTCTTTCTTCTTCGCATTCTTCTTCTTCTTCGCATTCTTTTCTTCTTCGCATTCTTCTTTTTCTTCTTTTCGCATTCTTCTTTTCGCATTCTTCTTCTTCTTCGCATTCTTCTTCTCTTTCGCATTCTTCTTCTTCTTCTTTTCTTCGCATTCTTCTTCTTCTTCGCATTCTTCTTCTTCTTCTTCTTCTTCTTCGCATTCTTCTTCTTCGCATTCTTCTTCTTCTTCTTCTTCTTCTTCTTCGCATTTTCTTCTTCGATTCTTCTTCTTCTTCTTCTTCTTCTTCTTCTTCGCATTCTTCTTCTTCTTCGCATTCTTCTTCTTCGCATTCTTCTTCTTCTTCTTCTTCGCATTCTTCTTCGCATTCTTCTTTTTTTCGCATTCTTCTTCTTCGCATTCTTCTTCTTCTTCGCATTCTTCTTCTTCTTCGCATTCTTCTTCTTCTTCGCATTCTTCTTCTTCTTCTTCGCATTCTTCTTTTTTCGCATTCTTCTTCTTCTTCCCCATTCTTCTTCTTCTTCGCATTCTTCTTGCATTCTTCTTCGCATTCTTCTTCGCTTTTCTTCTTCGCATTCTTTTTCGCATTCTTCTTCGCATTCTTCTTCCCCATTCTTCTTCGCATTCTTTTTTTCGCATTCTTCTTCGCATTCTTCTTCTTCTTTTCTTCTTCTTCTTCTTCTTCTTCTTCTTCTTTCTTCTTCTTCTTCTTCTTCTTCTTCTTCTTCTTCTTCTTCTTCTTCTTCTTCTTCTTCGCATTCTTTTTTCGCATTCTTCTTCTTCTTCTTCTTCGCATTCTTCTTTTCGCATTCTTCTTGCATTATTCTTCTTCTTCTTCTTCGCTTTTCTTCTTCGCATTTTCTTCGCATTCTTCTTCTTTTCTTTTTCTTCGCATTCTTCTTCGCATTTCTTCTTGCATTTTCTTCGCATTCTTCTTCTTCTCTCTCTCTCTAGAGAGAGAGATTGATTGATAGACAGATAGACAGATACATTTATACATACTACATACTACTTTCATACATAATACATACATACCCACATACTACAAAACGTAGATAGATAGATAGATAGATAGTTTGATAGATAGATAGATAGTAGATAGATAGATAGATAGATAGATAGATAGATAGATAGTTAGATATTGATTCTTTTATATAGTTTATTGATATCTTTTGCACACACACGCAAAACCCCGCGTACACACAACACACACATCTCGGGTCCGAATCCTTTTTTTTGTTTCATGTATCAAACCGGGACTACGGACAAACAAAAATAAAAAGTACCAAGTTGCCTGTCACAAAGTCATCCCCATTAACGGGGCGCCACCCCTATGGTGTATC
>JAPXFY010007554.1:0-10577 GCA_030674185.1 Monoplex corrugatus | reverse complement strand
CCGAAAAAAAAAAAAAAAAAAAGGGCGGTTAAAAGGTTTTTACGGGGTCTAGAAAAGGTCTTTTACATAAAATATACTATGTGAAAGGTCATATCATAGAAAGATACTTTTATGAATGTCTTTTACATAGAAGGGCCCGTATGCGAAATGTCTTTTCACATGGAAGGACGTAGTCAACAGTTTTTAACATGGGCAATAATGTAAAAGGTCTTTATATTGAAAAGAAACCAAGAAAGGTTTGTAAAAAAGATAAAGAGATTTGTAGCCAAAAATCTTTTTACATAAAAGGGTGTTTTAAAAAATTGTAATAAGGGCCCACGGAGAATGGAAGCGCAAACACAGAAACGCTACCTAAATGGATAACATGAGAAAATGATTTAGTTCCAGACACGCAGGTCAGGATCTGCATTCGTGCAAGGCAAAGTCGTTTAGTTTTTCCACCCAAAAGGTTCGACGAAAGGAGACAGGTAGGAGAAAGGTTGGGGGTGTGGTATGGGAACTGAGGCTGAATGGGATGTGAAAGAGGGATAGACCTCATGTCTGCATTCTTAAAAGCGGATAGAATTCGATGACAAGAGTGTTGTGTGTGTGTGTGTGGTGGTGGTGGGTTAGGTGTTGGTGTGTGTGTGTGGTGTGTGTGTGTGAGCGTGTATTCTGTGTGTGTCTGTGTCTGTGCATGATCGTGGGGTGCGTGCGTGCGTGCGTGTGTTGTGTGTGTGTTGTGTGTGTGTGTGTGTGTTGTGTGTTGTTTGTGTTTTTTGAATTGTACCTATTGGATATGTTTGCAAAATTGTTATGGGCATACTTTTAAAAAGGGTCAGGAAATAGTGGACATATTGATAAGAGACAGGGGAACGATAAATCTATTCCTGGTGTTTTTTTTTTTTTTTCACACAGTGTATGTCAAAATGTTTAGAGCATACTTTTTGAGCCGGATAGTGGACATACTGAAGAGAGTGAGACAGATAAAGCTTATGCCTGTCTGTCTTTTGTCATTTTCAACATTTAACAGCCCCCCCCCCCCCCCCCCCCCCACCACACCTCACACGCACGCGCGCGCTTGACTGACAATCTGCAGGTTTATATAAATAATTTTCCTGTCACCCCATCCCTCCTTTGATGAAAAGAATACAAAGAAAAGCAAAATGTATTGATATCAATAACACTTTCCTTAACCATCAAATATCTTACATTCTCATCTGGCATCTGTTCTTTTTTGATCTGACAAACTGCGTGAACGATTCATGGAAACACACAAAAATTTGGTGTAAAATCACCAGAATGCAGCCCAAAGCCGAAAAGGGCTAATTTTGGGAAAAAATCGGTAGTTAGTTCCAGAAATTGCCAGTTAATTTTGGACGTGCTCATCGTGCATTCGTCAGTGCAAGGTGAAATCACTTTGTTCATCCACGCAAGGGCTCAGAAGAAAGAGAGAAGCGTAGTATAGGGGGTAGGGCGGTTAAGCGAGGAGGACGGAACGGAGGGTGCCGTTCGGGTTTGAATAGAAGCTGATTTAAAAATTTGAAGGGTATTGGGACGGGGGTCTACCCCCCTTTTTTTCAGAAATTACCTGATGGAATTCAAAACTTCCTTTTTTCTTTTTCAATAACGTCCTCAAAGAATAGTTATTGCTACATTTAGACATATTGAAAAAGTTTTGTCAGTGTAATATTAAACCCTTTTTACTCCCACACCCCGTCCCCCTACTTTTACTTGTAAAATTATGCTAGCAAAGCGAAAAAATTTTAACCTTTAAATTTCCCCCACCTATCCCCAGCTTCCCACAGGAAGCTGGTATAAGGGGAAGGGGTCAAAGGGTTCGTTTTTGCAGTTGGTGGGTAAGTGCGGGGGCGAAGGGTTAAACAAAACAGGGGTGTTTTTTTCTTGGATCTCATGAGACTAGCACGAAAATCTTGGGCTTTTGAATATATTTTTCAACAGGCAATAATTATAGTGACAGACGACAGAGACTATAAAAAAAACTCTTTCATTCTTTTTTTCATTTACCATGCGCGCGCGCCACACACACACCATGCCACACGCACCAACCCACGCCAAAAACACACACACGCAACACACCACACCAAAAACACACACACACAACACCAAAACACACCTTTTTAAAAAAAACACAAAGAAAAGCAAAAGGTAGCCCTATTTATATGGATAAACACTTTCCTTACCATAAAATATCTTACATTCTCATCTGGCATCTGTTTTTCTGTTGGGGCTGCAAATGGTTTATTTATTCCTAAGGAAATGCACAGAGGAATTGGGCCATAACATACAAACCACCCAAAAACCAAAAAGGGGGGCTAAATCTGAGAAAATTGCCATTTTGTTTTCCCAAAAAATTTGCCCGTTAATTTGGACGTGCTCATCGTGATTCAGCGTTCGTGCAAGGTGAAATCACTTAGTTCATCACGCAAGAGGCTCAAAGAAAGAGAGAAGCGTAAGTATAGGCGGTAGGACGGTATAACGGGGAGGACGGAAAGAAGAAACGGAGGGTGCCGGGGTCTGTGATTTGAGATAGAAGCTGATATAGATGTGAAGGGTATTGGCACAGTGTCTACCTTTTTGCAGAAATTCCCTGGATGGAATTCAAAGACAGTTCCTTCTTTTCTTTTTCAATCAACGTCCTCAAGAAAATTAGTTATTCATATATTTTACAGTTAAACAAGTTTTTGGACCGGAGGAAGCCGTGTAAAGGGATTTTTTTAGAAACCCAAATACAAAAATAAAAAACCAAAGCACAAAAAAACACATTTCCAAAGCAAAAAGGTTTGGGGTTCCCTCTTTTGAAACTGCCGTTATTTTTTCTAAAACACGCTCATCATCCCATCATGCTTTCAGTGCAAGGGGGAAATTTTCCTTTTTTAATTAAAAAACCCCAAAAGGCGCTGAAGAAGGGAGACAGGAAGGTAAAAGGGGTTTCATGTAGGGGAATGGGACACGGGAAAGGGGTTTAGGGTGTTTGTGTTAGGGGGGTTTTGGGTTTAGACGTAACACAGTCCCCGTTTCTTCAACTTTAAACCGGGTTTGGGTAGGTTTCATAAAATTTCCCCGTTTCTTTTTTTGTTAAATTTGGTTTTATATCTTATTTTTCTAAAGTGCCTAAAGGCAAAAAGTGAAGTAGCCCCTAAAAACTTTTCCATTATTATAATGTTTCCCCTCTGTGTATCTTCCCTCCCTTCCTCCCCTCCCTTTTTCTGTCTCCAGTGTTTTTTCCTTTGTCTTTGGGGATCCCTTTCATAAGCTGGGTATTTTCCCCCAGCAGACTGAAACTGGGAAAAAAAATTAAAAACACATTTCGGTTTTTCGTTTATGTAAAAATATTTTTATTTTGGGTTTCTGTTTTTGATGGAAATTTTGATTGTTTTTGATTGATTGATTGATTTTGATCAAATTAAACTGATTGATTTATAATTTTGTAGTTTGTAGATGAAAAAACTAAAAAATTTAAATGAACATATAAAAAACTAATTTACAAATCGGAAAATTTTTATTACCTAAAACTAAAAGTAAAAGAAAAGGCTAAAAAAAAAATTTCAAATAATATGCCCAAAAACATAGAAATTTGCATTGAACAAATAAAAATTGCCCCGGGGGTGCTTGAAAGTTTAAAAAAAAATTTTTTCCCCTTTCTTTGAACATTAAATTAAAAGTGTTTTTCTTGCAACCAAAATTTTTAAAAAATTTTGGGGCAACTTAAAAATTTTTGTGCGCGATTTTGTTTTACCCAAAAATTATTACCTTCTCTCTTCCCCTTTGGAAATTTCTCAGACGTGGAGGGGGTAAAAAAGGGGGGGAACATGAAAAAAAATGTGGGGAAAAAGGTGGGGTGTTGGGGGTTTTTTTTTTTGTCTTTTTTTCATTTTGTCTCTCAATCTCTCTGTCTGTCCCGTCTGCCCCTCCCTCTGTTTTGTGTCCCCCCTCTGTCTGGGCTCTGTGTGTGCCTGTCTGTCGGGGGTTTTTGTCTGTCTCCTTTCGGGCTGTCTCTCTCTCTCTCTTGTCCCCCCTCTTTTCACTCTGCCTGCCGCCTGTTTTGTCTGTCTATCTGCCTGTATCTCTTTTCTCCTTTTCTGTCTTTGGGCCCCCCTTTGTCCCCTAAGGTTTCAGTAAATCCTTTTCGCAGATTCTTTCTTTAAACTTTCTTTCTTTTCCCTTTTTTGTCCTTTTTTTCTTTTCCCAATTTATTTAAAAGATTTTTTTTTAAAAAAAGTTTCTTTCTGCGTTTTAGTTTTTCCCTTCCCTTCAAATTTTATTAATTGGAATCTTTTTTTACTCTTTGCTCTTAATTTTTGTAAAATGAAATTGCTAGTATCGCGCTTTTTCCGTTTGGGTTTCTTTTTTCCCGTCCTTTGTTGTCTGTTTTTTTGTCTGTCTGTCTTCCCGTCTGTCCCCTTCCCCCTGGGGTTATGTGTACAGGGAAGTGTGTGTATTTTTTGGGGTGTATGGGGTGTTTTTGAAATGTGTTTTTTGCGGGGCCCCGGGTGTTGTGCGCGCGTGCTTGTTTTATTTGCGTGTGTGCGTACTGGGGGCATGCCTTAAAAATGCAGCCCTTTTTTCGTTGAAAATTTGATTTTTCATATTTCGTTTTATTTAAAATTCTGTTTATTTTAGCAAAATTTAAATTATCTCTATAAATTTGGTTGAAAATTTTTTTTATTCCATGTTTTTTTTTTTGTTTTTGAATCTTTTTTTTCCCTTTGATTACTTTGTGATGTTTTCACAATTTTTTTTCTATTCTTTTTCTTCTTCTTTCTGTTTTTCTTGGCAGTTTTAATTTCTCTTTTTTTTCTTTTCCCTTATTTTTTTCCAAAAGGAATGTTTCTTTTTTTTTTCTCAAATAATTGGCATTTTTTTTTTTTTGGTTTTTGTCGTTTTTGTTTTTTTTTTTTTTTTTAATCGGATTCGTTCGTGTTTTTTTTTTTTTTATCCTTTGGTGCACTTTTTTTTTTAAAAAAAACTAATCTTCCCCCCGTTTTTTCTCAATCTTTTTACCGGTGTCGTTTCAATCGTTTTTTTTTTCAGTGGAACTTACTTTTGCTTTTCTCGTTCTTAGAGCAAAATGGTATGTATTTTTTATAACATGTTTTTTTGCCCCGGTCGCAGTCTTTTTTAAAAATTGCCCTTTTTGGACAGGAACTACCATTTTTCTTTGTCGAAATGTTCGCTTTTAAATTTGCTGACTTAAAAAAAACAAAGGGAAAAAGGGGCGCGGGCCTCCCGGTAAAAATGCACGCCACATGCCTAGACACAAATGACAGTTTTGGAAACCCAGGCACCAAAAAACCTATAGGGCCCCTGAAATTTTGAAAAGCCTCGGGGTTTTTGTTGGTTGACAAAAATACATTTTTTAGTTTTAGAACGAATCGCCCAAAGTGGCGAAGGTCCTGTTCTCACTTTTTTCGGAGGGGGAAAATTTAAATTAAATTTTGCTTCTTTGAATGGACTCCTCCCCCCTCCCTCCCGTTGTTTTGTCACTTTAAAATTAACAATTATTTTACAAAGGGGAAAAAGGGGGAAACCACCTAACACTTTTTTCATTTTTCAAGTAAAAAAAACTACTGGAACTTTTAGTAAATGTGGGAGACAGGGGGGGGTTTTAAAAGGGGGGGGGGGGGGGGAGGCAGGAGAGAAGTTGGAAAAAAAAGCTTCGAAACAAAAAACATTAGGACCGCGTTGTTTAGATCAAGCTTTAAAACCCCCAAAATTTTTAATGAATATAAATATTAGACGGGTTTTTTTGGGCCCAGGGCGTTTTTTGGGGGGCCCCTGACCTTTAATTCGACTTTTTTTTTTAAGGTTTTTTTGTTCTTTTTTTCCCGGGAGCTCTGTGATCTTTTTTTTGTTTGAGGGAGGGCCTGATCAATATTTTGATCAAATTTTTTTTTTCCTTGAAAAATCTGTTTTTTAAAAGCAAAAGAATCCTTTTGGGCATTTGGTAAAATTTTTAACATGGTAGATTTTTAAAAGGGAAAAAAAGATAGGGGGAAAAAATTAAAAATTAAAAATTTGAAAGGGTTTTCTGCCTTTTTTTCTCCCCTTTTCTTTTTTGTATTTGTCGTAAAAAAAAAAAGGAAGGGGAAGCAAAAAAGAAGCCCAAAAAATTTTAAAGCCGACCTTTGAAAAAATCAGTTACTTAAAAAAACACAAAAAACCCCAAACCCAACATCCCCTAACAAACCCCCTCCCCTCGGGGCCCGACAACAAAAAATCCCCGTTAAATGCCCCGGGGGTTCCAAAAGTCACTTAACCCTTTAATAAATTAAAAACCCTTAAATTTAAAAAAACAACAACCAAAATGTTTAAACCCAAAAGGGAAGCAACACAGCAGCCTCATCACCGCTTACCCCCCCAAAAAACATTTTTTTCGCTGGCCCCAGATTTTTTGCTTTTGGAAAAACGAGGTGTTTTTTTTTTTTCTTGTTTTGTGAACTGGGAAACATAATTTCCCAGAGGAAATTTCAAAGCGTGGGCCCAAAATAAAAAAGAAAGGGGAGAGAGAAAAGAGAGAGAAAAGGGGGGGAAAAGGGGAGAGGAGATGTTCCTGCTTTTTACCCGAAAATCTCCCCATTCGAAAAGCCGTTATATGCAACCTTTCGGGGTGGGGTCCAAACAAAGACAAATGGTTGACTGGTTCCCGTATTTCCGGGCCAAAAAAGGGAAACTTGTTTCTGTGGACAGGCTTTTGGGGAGGAAATACCTCTTGCTTTAAGCATCTTCCCTTCCCCCCCCCCCAACCCCAAACCCCCCAAAATTTTTCTTTCTTTCGGGCCCACCCTTTTTCCCTTTTCTTGCCACCATCCCCTTCACAACGAACCCCCCCAGAATTAGTGCCCAAAAACCTGCACACATCAGGGTTTAACCCGGGGGAAAAAATGTGAAACAACCAGCCAGTTACTTCCTGTGAATAATTTTGGTGTATACGTAAATTTTTGAAATTAAAAAAAGTGGCAGGTGTATACGTAATTTTTTTATCAACAAAGTGGCAGAGCCGTGGTTTGAGTCTTTTTCAACTAGAGTGTGATAACACTTCATAAAGCTAAACGTGTGATCCGGGCTTGTTAAAAAAAACCCCCTTTTTTTAAAAAACCTGGAAAACCCCGTACATGGACCGACTGACAGACAGACACATGGATCTACATACACCCCCATGCGGTCTACATGAAGCCATTTTTTTTTTATGTATTTGGAGATCTGAGGAAAAAAATTGTAAAATACACAAAGAACTCAATAAAGATGCATCCATGAACAGCCGAGACATCTTCGCTGACATTTTCGTTTACTTGCGCGTATACAGACGCCTATGTATTCATATACACGGACACACGCACACACATAGAACACAAACACACAACGCACACACACACAAACACACCACACACACACACACACACACACACACACACACACACATACACACGCGCGTGCGCACACACACACAACATGCACACACACACACACACACTCTCACTCACTCACTCACTCACTCACTTTGTTCTTACGGACAAATAGAAAGAAAATAAAATTATTTATTTGTGAAAAAAATCAATTTGGATAACTTCGCACACTCACAAAAAAGACATGTTGCGCACACATATACGCACACAAACCATTTGCATGCATGCATGCATTCACAGAGACACGAAGGATTGATCTGGAATCATCGCTTTTTTTATTTGAGAGAGAGAGAGAGAGAGAGAGAGAGAGAGAGAGAGAGAGAGAAAAAAAGAAAGAAAGAAAAAGAGTAAGGAGTGGGAGGAACGAGGACGCTATAATTTAAACGGTTTAAAATTGACAAGAGTGGGTCTTTTAATAGATGCGATCTGTTTTCCAATCGCTTTCTTTTAAAGATGAAAAAGATTTAGATCAGCCTGTGGAATGTTGCTTGCGAGCGCTTGTATATGTGTGTGTGTGTGTGTGTGTGTGTGTGTGCAAGCGTGTAATGTGGTGCTTTGTGGAGTGTCATTATGTAGGGAAGAAATATGGTGCTTTGTGGATCGTCAGTATATAGGGAAGAATTGTGGTGCTTTGTGGAGCGTCAGTATATAGGAAAGAAATGTGGTGCTTGTGGAGCGTCAGTATATGGGAAAGAAATGTGGTGCTTTTGTGGAGCGTCAGTATACGGGGAAGAAATGTGTTGCTTTGGGCACTGTCAATATATAGGGAAGAAGTGAGTTGCTTAGGGCAGTGTCAATATATAGGGAAGAAATGAGTTGCTTTGGGCAGTGTCGATATATAGGAGAGAGATGAGTTGCTTTGGGTAGTGTCAATATATAGGGAAGAAATGTGATGCTTAGGGCAGTGTCAATATATAGGGAAGAAGTGAGTTGCTTAGGCAGTGTCAATATATGGGAAGAAGTGAGTTGCTTAGGGCGGGTGTCAATATACAGGGAAGAAATGTGTTGCTTTGGGCAGTGTCAATATATAGGGAAGAAGTGAGTTGATTAGGGCAGTGTCAATATACAGGGAAGAAGTGAGTTGCTTAGGGCAGTGTCCAATATACAGGGAAGAAGTGAGTTGCTTAGGGCAGTGTCAATATACAGGGAAGAAATGTGATGCTTAGGGCAGTGTCAATATATAGGGAAGAAGTGAGTTGCTTAGGGCAGTGTCAATATATGGGAAAGTAATGTGTTGCTTAGGCAGTGTCAATATATAGGGAAGAAATGTGATGCTTAGGGCAGTGTCAATATACAGGGAAGAAGTGAGTTGCTTAGGGCAGTGTCAATATACAGGGAAGAAATGTGATGCTTAGGGCAGTGTCATATATAGGGAAGAAGTGAGTTGCTTAGGGCAGTGTCAATAAATGGGAAAGTAATGTGTTGCTTAGGGCAGTGTCAATATATAGGGAAGGAATGAGTTGCTTAGGGCAGTGTCAATATATGGGGAAGTAATGAGTTGCTTAGGGCAGTGTCAATATATAGGGAAGGAATGAGTTGCTTAGGGCAGTGTCAATATACAGTGAAGAAATGTGATGCTTAGGGCAGTGTCAATACAGGGTGTTTCAAAAAGAATACGCCAAAATCATTACGCAGTTTTTTCAGGTCTTTTAGCATTGTAGTGGACTGAATCAGTGGTTATTTGATAGAGTAGTTATCAAAGTTTTGATTGGGTGTCAGTTTCACCGCTGTCGTTAGTATAACTTCCGGTGCAGCTGAATTGTGGGAAGATCAATCAAAATGGCGACTCCTCAACAGAAGGCGTTTTGCGTGCTTGAGTTCGCGAAAACAAACGCCATTGTCACCGGTGCAACGTGCTTTCAGAACAGAATTCGGCATTGATCCGCCCCATCGTGAGAGCATTCGACGGTGGGTTAGACAGTTTAAAGAGAGTGGGTGTCTGTGCAAAGGAAAGAGTCCTGGAAGACCACGTGTTACAGAGGAGCAAGTGGAGAGGATTCATGATGCATTTGAGAGCAGCCCACGTAAGTCCGTACGTCGAGCAAGTCTTCAGCTTGCCATCCCTCATACCACTGTCTGGCGTGTGTTAAAGAGACGATTACACATGAAACCATACAAACTAAGCCTCGTCCAAGCACTTACTAATGATGACAAGGTGATGCGGAGGACATTCTGTGAGTCAATGCTGGAGATGGAGGAAGGTGATGAAACTCTCTTTTCACGTTTAGTTTTTTAGTGACGAAGCGACTTTCCATTTGAGCGGCACAGTCAATCGTCACAATGTGCGCATTTGGGGAACAGATCACCCACATGAAACTGTTGAGCATGAAAGAGATTCCCCTAAAGTGAACGTCTTCTGTGCTGTGTCTCAAGACAAGGTCTATGGTCCCTTTTTCTTTGAAGGAAACACCGTTACAGGACAAACCTATCTCGAAATGCTCCAAAACTGGCTATTCACTTTACTGCAAGCAGATTCGAATGACTTCATTTTTCAGCAAGATGGAGCACCACCCCATTGGCATCTCGGGGTTAGAGCTTATCTGAATGAAAACGTGCCTCAGCGATGGATTGGGAGGAGAGGTGCTAAAGACCTTGCTCTCTGTGCTTGGCCTGCCAGATCCCCGGACCTCACTGTGTGTGACTTTTTCTTGTGGGGGTATGTTAAAGACCAAGTTTATGTTCCACCACTTCCAGCAAGTATCGATGACTTGAAAGATCGAATAACAGCTGCAATCAACACGGTGGACCGTGACATGCTGAGGCGCGTTTGGGAGGAATTCCCATATCGGCTTGATGTTGTCCGCGCTGCCGGTGGTGGCCACATTGAGCACTTATAAAACATGAAATGAAACTTGAATGTATATACAACACATGGTGTTCATGCTAGAGGTTTGTAATTTTTTTCGTTTTTGACACATCACGTGATGATTTTGGCGTGTTCTGTTTGAAACACCCTGTATATAGGGAAGAAGTGAGTTGCTTAGGGCAGTGTCAATATATGGGGAAGTAATATGTTGCTTAGGGCAGTGTCAATATATAGGGAAGGAATGAGTTGCTTTGGGCAGTGTCAATATATGGGGGAAGTAATATGTTGCTTAGGGCAGTGTTAATATATGGGAAGGAATGAGTTGCTTTGGCAGTGTCAATATATGGGGAAGTAATATGTTGCTT
>JAPXFY010007553.1:0-10581 GCA_030674185.1 Monoplex corrugatus | reverse complement strand
GGGGGGGGGTGGGGGTGGGGGTGGGGGTAGAGGACTGAAAAATCCATTCGGCAGCTGGGAAGTGAATCCCGACAGGTTCCCACGTGATGAGCATTCTAGCTTCTACCTGATAAACTGTTAGGAATGAAAAACACAGTGACAGGCTGTGTGTGTGTGGTGTGTGTGTGTGTGTGTGTGTGTGTGTGTGTGTGTGTGTGTGTGTGTGTGGTGTGTTTGTTTCTTTGTGTTTGTGTGTGTGTGTGTGTTTGTGTGTGTGTGTGTTTGTATGTGTGTGTGTTTGTGTGTTTGTGTGTATGGTGTATGTTTGTGTGTGTGTGTGTTTGTGTGTGTGTGTTTGTGTGTGTATGTTTGTGTTTGTGTTTCTCTTTGTGTGTGTTTGTGTTTGTGCGTGTGTGTGTGTATGGTGTGTGTGTGTGTGTGTGTATGGTATGTGTTTGTGTGTGTGTGTGTTTGTGTGTGTGTGTGTTTGTGTTTGTGTATGGTATGTGTGTGTGTGTCTGTGTGTGTGTGTGTGTGTGTGTGTGTGAGAGAGAGAGAGAGAGAGAGAGAGATCTGTATATAAGTATAAATAAAAAAGTATATATATATATATATACATATATATGTAGATCTATATATAAATTCTTTTTCTGTGTGTGTTTATTTTCTAATTTACAAAGCAGAGAAGAAGGACAGAGAGCAACCGACGAAGAGGAGAGGAGAAGAGAGAGAGAGAGAGAGGAGAGAGAGAGAGAGAGAGAGAGAGAGAGAGAGAGAAGAGAGAGAGAGAGTTATTTTGAACTGCAGAAAAAAAGAAGGAAGGAAAGAGAGAGAGGAAGAGAGAGAAAGAGAGAGAGACAGAGAGAGAAAGAGAGAGACAGAGAGAGAGAGAAGAGAGAGAGAGAGACAGAGAAAGACAGAGAGAGAAGAAAGAGAGAGAGAGAGAGAGAGAGAGAGAGACAGAGAGAGAAAAAGAGAGACAGAGAGAGACAGAGAGAGAGAGAGAGACAGAGACAGAGAGAGAGAGAGAGAGAGAGAGAAAGAGAGAGAGAGAGAGCGTTTATTTTTTCAGGAAGTATATCTTGTATCCCTGGCACTGGGACAACCTGAGATATCAGTCACATATAATGACACGCCGACAAAACAGAGAGATTTCATTCAGTAAAAGTATTGACCCTGGACTGAGCCCTTGGTGAAGATACAGCCACCATGTTCCCCCACCCACATTTCACCTCCCCCCCCCCCCCTTGCTGTGTACAGTAATCATGGGAACCCAGATGTAAGAAGCTTACGAGATAACACGAAAAAGTGCGGGAAGAATTTGGAGATTATTCAAGAAGGATTAATGGATCTCGGACAAATCCATATGCCCTCCACCCAAAATCTGCCAGCATTTACATAGCAGACTCCTTTTAAACCTGAGCAAAACCCTATGCTTTGACAAGATCTTTAAAAGAGGAACTGGTGAGAAGGAGCGTATGACATCCCCAGAATAATGGGAGACATAAGGATGGCTAGTGAACAGACCAGTTATGTTGACACAACCAGAATAATGGGAGACATCAGGATGGCTAGTGAACAGACCAGTTATTTTGACACAACCAGAATAATGGGAGACATCAGGATGGCTAGTCAACAGACCAGTTATGTTGACATCACCAGAATAATGGGAGACATTATGATGGCTAGTGAACAGACCAGTTATGTTGACACAACCAGAATAATGGGAGACATTATGATGGCTAGTCAACAGACCAGTTATGTTGACCACACCAGAATAATGGGAGACATTATGATGGCTGGTGAACAGACCAGTTATGTTGACATCACCAGAATAATGGGAGAGATTAGGATGGCTAGTCAACAGACCAGTTATGTTGACACCACCAGAATAATGGGAGAGATTAGGATGGCTAGTGAACAAACCAGTTATGTTGACACCACCAGAATAATGGGAGACATTAGGATGGCTAGTGAACAAACCAGTTATGTTGACACCACCAGAATAATGGGAGACATTAGGATGGCTAGTGAACAAACCAGTTATGTTGACAGCACCAGAATAATGGGAGACATCAGGATGGCTAGTGAACACACCAGTTATGTTGACACCACCAGAATAATGGGAGATATCAGGATGGCTAGTGAAGAGACCAGTTATGTTGACATCCCCAGAATAATGGGAGACATCAGGATGGCTAGTGAACACACCAGTTATGTTGACATCACCAGAATAATGGGAGACATCAGGATGGCTAGTGAACAAACCAGTTATGTTGACAGCACCAGAATAATGGGAGACATCAGGATGGCTAGTGAACAGACCAGTTATGTTGACATCACCAGAATAATGGAAGACATCAGGATGGCTAGTCAACAGACCAGTTATGTTGACATCACCAGAATAATGGGAGACATCAGGATGGCTAGTCAACAGACCAGTTATGTTGACATCACCAGAATAATGGGAGACATTAGGATGGCTAGTGAACAGACCAGTTATGTTGACATCACCAGAATAATGGGAGACATCAGGATGGCTAGTGAACAGACCAGTTATGTTGACATCATCAGAATAATGGGAGACATTAGGATGGCTAGTGAAGAGACCAGTTATGTTGACATCACCAGAATAATGGGAGACATTAGGATGGCTAGTGAACAAACCAGTTATGTTGACATCAGCAGAATAATGGGAGACATCAGGATGGCTAGTGAAGAGACCAGTTATGTTGACATCACCAGAATAATGAAAGACATTGGGATGGCTAGTGAACAGACCAGTTATGTTGACATCACCAGAATAATGGGAGACATCAGGATGGCTAGTGAAGAGACCAGTTATGTTGACATCACCAGAATAATGAAAGACATTGGGATGGCTAGTCAACAGACCAGTTACGTTGACATCACCAGAATAATGGGAGACATCAGGATGGCTAGTCAACAGACCAGTTATGTTGACATCACCAGAATAATGAAAGACATTGGGATGGCTAGTGAACAGACTAGTTATGCTGACACCCCCAGAATAATGGGAGACATCAGGATGGCTAGTGAACAGACCAGTTATGTTGACACCACCAGAATAATGGGAGACATTAGGATGGCTAGTGAACAGACCAGTTATGTTGACACCACCAGAATAATGGGAGACATTAGGATGGCTAGTGAAGAGACCAGTTATGTTGACAGCACCAGAATAATGGGAGACATCAGGATGGCTAGTGAACAGACCAGTTATGTTGACATCACCAGAATAATGGGAGACATTGGGATGGCTAGTGAACAGATTAGTTATGCTGACACCACCAGAATAATGGGAGACATTAGGATGGCTAGTCAACAGACCAGTTTTTAATGCTTTGATGCTGGGATTGAACTCGAAACTTCAGATCTGGTGTCCAAGATTAGATCCAAAACAAAACAAAACAAAAAACAAACAAAAAACAAAAAGAGCAACCAGCTCATCTATGAAAATATGTGGGTCGTCTAAGGGTTGAACTCACGATCTATGAGCTAGCTGCATAGTGGTAGTGACCACTAAGCCAATGGTCCACTTTGAATAGTGAAGAGAGATACAGAGTTTGGGAGCGTGCAGTTTGTTCAAAAGGGATTCATTACGACTGGACAATTTCCATATGCGCGTGCCCAGGTCATAAAGAAAAGACAGGGCGAGGGAGAAGTGAGTGGATGAGAGAGATGAGACAGTCAGACAGACAAGACAGACAGACAAAAAGACAAAAAGATAAAAAGACAAAAAGACAGACAAGACAGAAACCCAGACAGACAGACAGACAGACAGACAGACAGACAGAGACCCAGAGAAAAAGTCAGACAAGACAGAAACCCAGGCAGACAGACAGACATCCAGACAGACACTCAGACCAGACAAGAGGAAAACCTTCTAGCCAGGGTCTTGACCCCATAAAAGAGTTACGGTCCTGAGTGGACGTTTAATTTATCACACCGAGATCTTCCCAGTCACCAGGCAAGCTGAGTTAGGGACGCTTCATGGGAAGGGTGCCCAAAAGGTGTCTTAACGCTGAAGAGACATTTGCAGCAAGATGAATTTAGATCAGGGTTATATCGGTGAAAAAGAAAAACCAACAAAAAATATCGAGACATGAAAAAAGGAGATAGACTGTTCAATCAGGAATCTGGGGTTAGTTGGTACAGCCAATGACTCAAGATCTGATATCTTGAGTTCAATCCCAGCCCGCAACATTAAAACTGGCCTGCTGACTGCCCATCTTAATGTTTCCATCATTCTGGTGGTGTCAGCTTTAGTGTTTGATGGGTCCCTTCATTCTGATGGTGTCAGCTTAGTATTTGATGGGTCCCTTCATTCTGGTCGTGTCAGCTTAGTATTGATGGGTCCCTTCATTCTGGTGATGTCAGCTTAGTGTTTGATAGGTCCCTTCATTCTGGTGGTGTCAGCTTAGTGTTTGACAGGTCCCTTCATTCTGGTGGTGTCAGCTTAGTGTTTGATAGGTACCTTCATTCTGGTGGTGTCAGCTTAGTGTTTGATAGGTCCCTTCATTCTGGTGGTATCAGCTTAGTGTTTGATAGGTACCTTCATTCTGCTGGTGTCAGCTTAGTGTTTGATAGGTCCCTTCATTCTGGTGGTGTCAGCTTAGTGTTTGATAGGTCCCTTCATTCTGCTGGTGTCAGCTTACTGTTTGATAGGTCCCTTCATTCTGGTGGTGTCAGCTTACTGTTTGATAGGTCCCTTCATTTTGGTGGTGTCAGCTTAGTGTTTGATAGGTACCTTCATTCTGGTGGTGTCAGCTTAGTGTTTGATAGGTCCCTTCATTCTGGTGGTGTCAGCTTAGTGTTTGATAGGTCCCTTCATTTTGGTGGTGTCAGCTTAGTGTTTGACAGGTCCCTTCATTCTGGTGGTGTCAGCTTAGTGTTTGATAGGTCCCTTCATTCTGCTGGTGTCAGCTTAGTGTTTGATAGGTACCTTCATTCTGGTGGTGTCAGCTTAGTGTTTGATAGGTACCTTCATTCTGGTGGTGTCAGCTTAGTGTTTGACAGGTCCCTTCATTCTGGTGGTGTCAGCTTAGTGTTTGATAGGTCCCTTCATTCTGGTGGTGTCAGCTTAGTGTTTGATAGGTCCCTTCATTCTGGTGGTATCAGCTTAGTGTTTGATAGGTCCCTTCATTCTGGTGGTGTCAGCTTAGTGTTTGATAGGTCCCTTCATTCTGGTGGTATCAGCTTAGTGTTTGATAGCTCCCTTCATTCTGGTGGTATCAGCTTACTGTTTGACAGGTCCCTTCATTCTGGTGGTGTCAGCTTAGTGTTTGATAGGTTCCTTCATTCTGGTGGTATCAGCTTAGTGTTTGATAGCTCCCTTCATTCTGGTGGTATCAGCTTAGTGTTTGACAGGTCACTTCATTCTGGTGGTATCAGCTTAGTGTTTGATAGGTCCCTTCATTCTGGTGGTGTCAGCTTAGTGTTTGACAGGTCACTTCATTCTGGTGGTGTCAGCTTAGTGGTTGATAGGTCCCTTCATTCTGGTGGTGTCAGCTTAGTGGTTGATAGGTCCCTTCATTCTGGTGGTGTCAGCTTAGTGGTTGATAGGTCCCTTCATTCTGGTGGTGTCAGCTTAGTGTTTGATAGGTCACTTCATTCTGGTAGTGTCAGCTTAGTGTTTGATAGGTCCCTTCATTCTGGTGGTGTCAGCTTACTGTTTGACAGGTCCCTTCTCCCCTTTCCCTGTTTCAAGACCTTGCCAGCACGTAGGGTTTTGTGCAGGCTCAGGAAATCTGTCAGATCATTGCTGGCGGATTTGGGTGGAGCGCATATGGAGCTGTCCGAGCGAGGTGAATCCCTCTTAAAATGCTTCCAGTAACTCCAAGAACCCAACCTACTGCTATGGCATGGTTGCGAATACAATCTAACGTTACTAAATGCCAGTACAGTGTCTTCATCACTAAATACCAATATATTATCTTGTATCACTAAATACCAATACAGTGTTTTATATCACTTAATGCCAATACAGTGTCTTATATCACTAAATACCAATGCAGTGTCTTGTATCACTAAATGCCAATATAGTGTATTATATCACTAAATGCCAATATAGTGTATTATATCACTAAATACCAATATAGTGTCTTGTATCACTAAATACCAATATAGTGTCTTATATCACTAAATACCAGTATAGTGTCTTGTATCACTAAATACCAATACAGTGTATTATACCACTAAATACCAATATAGTGGCTTATATCACTAAATACGAATGCAGTGTCTTATATCACTAAATACCAATATAGTGTCTTGTATCACTAAATACCAATACAGTGTATTATACCACTAAATACCAATATAGTGGCTTATATCACTAAATACCAATGCAGTGTCTTATACCACTAAATACCAATATAAGTGGCTTATATCACTAAATACCAATATAGTGTATTATATCACTAAATACCAATATAATGTCTTATATCACTGAATGCCAATATAGTGTCTTATATCACTGAATGCCAATATAGTCTAATGCCGCTCAAGAAACAGGTCCGTTGAGACTGCATTAAGATTGATGAACATCCTGGTCTGAGCTCCTGCTGTGCGCATATTTGAAAGTTCCAGACACAGGAAAGAGAATAAATTGATCGATCTGGAGATTTACATTTTTCATGGGACTGCTGCCAATATAGCATCTCACGCCATCGCGAGGGGATTTATTTAGGTCAGGGTCAAGGCCATGGCTGTGCATATTAAAAAAACTAACAAATTCTGGAGAATGTGGAACGCGCTGTCAGTGTGATTTCTTTATCTAGGGGGTAGCGAAGGGGAAGGAGGATGAATTGTTGGGAGAGTGTTTTTGGCCAACAGCCAACCTGTTAAGAAGGAAGAAAATAATATCCTATTTTGTTCCTGAGCCAAGGATTAGACCTTTTCACTCCTTCGCCCATTCCACCAGCGGAAACCTCCTCCTTCATCAACACCATTACCGTCACCCGATCACCCGTCACCGTCATCAAAATAATCAAGTTTCTCATGAAAGATGCATGGCGGCTTCTGCGGGAGATGCAGAGTTCACCTATTAATCAGAATGCAGAATGAAGTTCAGCGATTGGCTGGATAGGGACTTCCGTGCTGTGTGTGTGTGTGTGTGTGTGTGTGTGTGTGTGACTGTCAATTTCAGGTGTGACCTCTTGAGTGTCTGGGGGGAAAGAAAGAGGAACAGACAGCCTAGACAGATAGACAGACAGACAGACGGGAGAGAGGAGAGAGAGAGAGAGAGAGAGAGAGAGAGAGAGAGAGAGAGAGAGAGAGAGAGCGCTAGCTCTCCTATTCCATATTTGTCCTTCTACACATGTGCACGCTCATGCATACACCCTTCATAGACACACACAGAGAGAGAGACAAACAGACAGACAGACAGACAGACACAGACACAGACAGACAGATCATCCAACTGAAAGTAAATCGCCGTTCATCAACTGAAATGGAAGAGAGAGAGAGAGAGAGGGAGAGAGAGAGAAAGAGAGAGACAGAGACAAAGACAAAGAGACAAAGAGAGAGAGAGCCATTGTCAGAGCTCTCCTATTCCGTATTTGTCCTCCCATGTGCGTGCACGCTCATGAACACACCCTTTATAGACAGACAGACAGACAGACAGACAGACAGACAGACAGACAGAGAGAGAGAGACAGACAGACAGATCTTCCAACTGAAAGTAAGTCGCCATTCATCCATTGAAATGGAAGTACGTGTTTGCCCATTTCATCGTCATTGGGACTCAACAGTATCTGATAGTGCTAGTGCCATTGTAACACTCAGAGTAGCAATCTCATGCTTTGGGTAGCACAGTGAGCAGCAACGGTCTCCTGAGGCAGAAGTGACCTTGCACATCTCATAAGCTCTATCTTTGGAAGACTGACGAAGAAGTTGCGGCAAGACCATTGCATCAGGAGGGCCACAAAGATTGCTGTGTGCAGAGCAGTAGTCTTGTACTGCTGCCTAATCTAGAACCGCCTACCGACAACACATTCAACAGCTGGAACAGTTCCGCTAAAGATAATAATAATTACAATATTTATATAGCGCAAAATCTTGATAAAATCAAATCTAAGCGCTGAACAGACACATACGCACGCACGCACACACATGCACGCACACACACACACCACACACACACACACACACCACACACACACACACACACACACACACACACACATGGCTATAAATGGGGAGAAAGAATAAAAGCAATGGAAAATTATAGAGAGCATATTATATACAATTATATATTACAGTGTGATTCCCCTCCGAGTGGAGACAGGCTGCAGAGGGGGTTGAGTGTGGTCAGGATTTTATGCAGAGGAGAAAAGGTGAGTTTTGAGAGCGGACTTGAAGGAGACAAAAGTAGATTGCTGACGGACTGAGAGAGGAAGTTTGTTCCAGGAGAGTGGACCAGAAACAGAGAAGGCTCGTGGACCATAGGTATTGATGTCTGCGCAAGTCACGTTGTAAGATCCAGTATCAAAACCTTCCAAGTTCTGAAGAAGTGTAGGTTACCAAGTGTGAAGTTTCTTCTCATTAAATGACATCATTCAAGCATTCAAGAAGATGAAAAGCATTCTTACCAACAAATGCCCATCAATTAACATCAGAAAGAGAGTCCTTGAATGTTATATAGAACCAATACTGTTGTACGGATGCGAGGCGTGGACAATCAGCAAGCAAAGCCAGAGCAGGATCGAGGCAGCCGAGATGTGGTTTCTCAGAAGAATGTTGAGAGTTCCATTGACAGCAAAGAAAACAAACGAGACAGTCTTGATGGAGGCAGACACAAGTAGATCACTCATAAGGAAGATTAGGAAAAGACAAGCAACATTTATAGGCCATTTTATGAGGAAGGGGGATTTGGAGCACCTGGTCACAACGGGGAAGCTGGAGGGAAAGAGAACACCAGGTAGACCCAGGGAGAGAATGCTGGACGGACTTGCAGAGTGGCTGGGGATGAGGAGGGTGGGGGAGATGCTGGGGGCAACGAGAGATAGAGATGGTTGGAAGTCCATGGTCGCCAACGCCATGCGGCAGGGCACCTGATGATGATGATATTGAAATGACATCATATACACAGCGTCACCCCCCAAAATTGCTTCTATGCAGAGAGTTGAAGCAGGGACATAATGGCCAAACTTGTCAGACTCGGTTGCTTCTGCGTGGCACAACACATGAGGCATGTAGTCAAGGCGACCCACTAAGCAGTGTCCTCAGCAGTTTTGCTAGTGTCGTTTCGTCTCCTGTTGATCGGTCAGAAGTCCCTGTCCACTGTCTGTCGCCAGCTCATTATGGGATGTCCTCTCTTCTTTCTCTGGCCTGCTGGCGTTAGTTTAACAGCCTGATTTGCATGTTGTAGAGAGCCTCAAGAAATGCCCTGGCCAACAGAGACGCCGTCTGCAAATGGTAGTTGGCACGAAGACACGTGACGTAGGAGGACCACTAATGCAATATAAAGGTCGTCTCAAGGTCAGTCTCGTTAGCTGCAGCATCAGCACCACCAACTTGTCAGACGTTGGGCGCAGCTTCAGTTTCAGTTTCACTTTCTCAAGATGATGTCTCCGTGCTCGGAACGAATTCCATATCCACTAACGTCCCAGTTGCGATGTGTATGGTGATCATGGCACAAGCCTTAAGCCTGCACATAAACCCATGAGCTGGCCAGGTCCTGAGACCCTACCTAGCCTATGTTTTACCTAGTCTATATTTCATGCTGGCATTGTATCAGCCTTCCACTGGAATATTTTTTTTAAAGGGAGGTTACCTTTGCGCTCACCATTTTTTTTTCGTCCCATTTCTTGCGGCGCCTTAATGGCCACAGAAGCTGGCACAGTTTTTTTTACAATGCGATGATGATGATGTCGATGAGGATGATAACCATGATGCTATGGAGTTCCTTCAAGGATTGAGACTGCGTGACAGGGCTGTACTCTACGCTTACTATCATAATATATCCTGGCGTCAACCAGGCACGAGAGATACAGACACCTGTGGTGCTGTTCAGAAGATTTGAGCAATAGCATTAATGACGCATCCATGAAGTGGATGAGACTCGACTCTGTGTTCCCAGTCTTCCCAACGAGCCCATAGCACGCCCAACTCTGGGTAGGAGCCGGTTAGAGCCGAAAAATCCCACAATCATTTTTGAAGGTACTGATAGGGATTCGAACCCACAATCTTCCAGTCAATAGTCCGTTGCGTTAACCACTGCACCATGGCGCCTGGTACCACTGGAATAATTTCATCAGCCTACCACTGGGTCACAGCACGGTAAGATATCGACAGCAGTGTACGCAGTGCACACAGACGTGCCGATCTTCCGTTCCAAGTATAAATTAGAGTTACCATTCCATCGCTCAACACGAATACATCACTGTAATTGCAGATCAGTGATTCAAAATATAAATGTGATACCACGCAGGAAGACTGGCAGGAAGGAGATGGATGAGGACTGGTGAGGGTAATACACATTTACATGATTCTATCACACACATGTTAACACATAGAGGACTGGTGTGGGGAATACACATTTACATGAATCTATCACACACATGTTAACACATAGAG
>JAPXFY010007552.1:0-10582 GCA_030674185.1 Monoplex corrugatus | reverse complement strand
TTTCTGTCTTTATTTGGGGTTGGGGAAGGAGGGGGCGTTGGAGAGGGGGCTGGGCTTGTTTGTACCAATGGTGATGCAGTCCTGTACAAGCGCAGCGTGGCAGCAGGGCACATGTCTGTGCTGCTGTGTTTCAGCGCTGCCACACTCGGAAGGATGTAATTGATGACACACCCCGGTAAGATCTTTGGCGTGCCTCTTACCTTCCCCTTCCAGGACCCGCACACCTCCTAGGCTGAATGTCGCACCTTTCAACGGAACGCACGACTGCCAAGTTGGGTGCAGATCCCTTGAGGGGACGTCGAGATACGGCTGGCCCAAAAATGCCGTTTTAACAACCCCGTGGTTTTGGTTGGCCACCGTACACCACACGCACTACGTAGTACGTATGTATGTATGTAGTAGAGCGACGGGAAGGACGCCGACGAGTGCACTTCTTAGGGCGTGACGCCACGCGCTCATCTCATTCATCCATCCGCTTACGTCGGGAAGGTCGTAGATATTCACTTGCCGGCACAGTAGCAATTGATTGTCGTCCAACAAATTTTCTTTTCAGAAGAAAATAAACAGTACTCCCACCCTCACTTGGCTAACGGGAAAGGGACGGTGACGCACGCTTCATTGACGCAACACGAGTCAAGCGATACTGCCCCAGGAGACCACAACTTTCAATGACCTCTTAAGAAGCCAGTAGTGTCCGGGTCACGGCCGAATGATTGGGAAGAGTAACACTTAACCATCGAGCACGGTGCAGGTGGACAAAAGAACACCCCAACCTCTACCCGCCCTGTCTTCTTATAGGGTGGCGGCAAGGCTAGGAGTCAAGTTAGGCAATTAAACCAAGGCCAACCACGTCACCCGTTATGGCTGGCTCCTTCAGCCTGTGTAGCTGTAGTGTTAAGGCTGGCTCCTTCAGCCTTTGTAGCTGTGTAGCTGTAGTGTTATGGCTGCTCCTTCAGCCTGTGTAGCCATAGTGTTAAGTCTGGCTCCTTCAGTTTGTGTAACTGTAGTGTTAAGGCTGGACCCTTCAGCCTGTGTAACTATAGAGTTATGGCTGCCCATTCAGCCTGTGTAACTGTAGTGTTATGGCTGGACCCTTCAGCCTGTGTAGCTGTAGTGTTATGGCTGGCCCCTTCAGCCTGTGCAACTGTAGTGTTAAGGCTGGCTCCTTCAGCCTGTGTAGCTGTAGTGTTAAGGTTAGCCCCTTCAGCCAGTGTAGCTGTAGTGTTAAGGCTGGCTCCTTCAGCCTGTGTAGCTGTGTAGCTGTAGTGTTAAGGATGGCTCCTTCAGCCTGTGTAGCTGTAGTGTTATGGCTGGACCCTTTGGCCTGTGTAACAGTGGTGTTATGGCTGGCCCCTTCAGCCTGTGTAGCTGTAGTGTTAGGGCTCGCTCCTTCAGCCTGTGTAACTGTAGTGTTAAAGCTGGCTCCTTCAGCCTGTGTAACTATAGTGTAATGGCTGGCCCCTTCATCATATGTAACTGTAGTGTTATGGCTGGCTCCTTCAGCCTGTGTAACTGTAGTGTTATTGCTGGCCCCTTCAGCCTGTGTAACTATAGTGTTATGGCTGGCCCCTTCAGCCTGTGTAGCTGTAGTGTTATGGCTGGCTCCTTCAGCCTGTGTAACTATAGTGTTATGGCTGGCCTCTTCAGTCTGTGTAGCTGTAGTGTTAAGGCTGGCTTCTTCAGTCTGTGCAACTATAGTGTTATGGCTGGCCCCTTCAGCCTGTGTAGCTGTAGTGTTATGGCTGGCCCCTTCAGCCTGTGTATCTGTAGTGGTAAGGCTGGGCCCTTCAGCCTGTGTAGCTGTAGTGTTGAGGCTGGACCCTTCAGCCTGTGTAGCTGTAGTGTTAAGGTTGGTCCCTTCAGCCTGTGTAGCTGTAGTGTTATAGCTGGCCCATTCAGCATGTTTAGCTGTAGTTTTATGGCTGGCCCCTTCAGCCTGTGTAGCTGTAGTGTAATAGCTGGCCCCTTCAGCCTGTGTAGCTATAGTGTCATGGCTGGCCCCTTCAGCCTGTGAAGATGTAGTGTTAAGGGTGGCTCCTTCAGCCTGTGTAGTTGTAGTGTTAAGGCTGGCTTCTTCAGCCTGTGTAAATATAGTGTTATGGCTGGCCCCTTCAGCCTGTGTAGCTGTAGTGTTATGGCTGGCCCCTTCAGCCTGTGTAGCTGTGGTGTTAAGGCTGGCCCCTTCAGCCTGTGTAGCTGTAGTGTTAAGGCTGGTCCCTTCAGCCTGTGTAGCTGTAGTGTTAAGGCTGGCTCCTTCAGCCTGTGTAGCTGTAGTGTTAAGGCTGGCTCCTTCAGCCTGTGTACCTCTAGTGTTAAGGCTGGCTCCTTCAGCCTGTGTAGCTGTAGTGTTATGGTTGGCTCCTTCAGCCTGTGTAGCTGTAGTGTTAAGGCTGGCCCCTTCAGCCTGTGTAGCTGTAGTGTTAAGGCTGGCTCCTTCAGCCTGTGTAGCTGTAGTGTTATGGCTTGATCCTTCAGCCAGTGTAGCTGTAGTGTTAAGGCTGGCTCCTTCAGCCTGTGTAGCAGTGTAGCTGTAGTGTTAATGCTGGCTCCTTCAGCCTGTGTAGCTGTAGTGTTAAGTCTGTCTCCTTCAACTTGTGTAAAGGTAGTGTTATGGCTGTCCCCTTCAGCCTGTGTAACTAAAGTGTTATGGCTGGCCCCTTCACCCTGTGTAACTGTAGTGTTATGGCTGCCAATTCAGCATGTGTAACTGTAGTGTTATAGCTGGCCCCTTCAGCCTGTGTAGCTGTAGTGTTAAGGCTGGCTCCTTCAGCCTGTGTAGCTCTAGTGTTAAGGCTGGCTCCTTCAGCCTGTGTAGCTGTAATGTTATGGCTGGCCCATTCAGGCTGTGTAGCTGTAGTGTTAAGGCTGGCCCCCTCAGCCTGCGTAGTGTTAAGGCTGACCCTTCAGCCTGTGTAGCTGTAGTGTTAAGGCTGGCCACTTCAGCCTGTGTAGCTGTAGTGTTAATGCTGGCCACTTCAGCCTGTGTAGCTGTAGTGTTATGTCTGGCTCCTTCAGCCTGTGTAACTATAGTGATATGGCTGGCCCCTTCAGCCTGTGTAGCTGTAGTGTTAATGCTGGCCACTTCAGCACCGATTCCCTGTGGCTGGTACGTTGTGAAAAGTTTAACCTCAATAAGTGAAAACATTTCTGTTCATATGGAAAATCTTTTCATCCAGCACCATGCTTTGAATCAAGTACACATTTTACGAGCTTATGGACACCAAACACAACTGACAAATTATTAACACAACTGACAAATTATTAACACATCTGTGCAACAATACGATACGAACAAACATATACAACATAGTCAAGATTGTGTACCGAACATGTGGTATGACATATATAACAATTAACACACATTTTTGACACATTCTTTAACGACCACAACACACCTACACACACACACACACACACACACAACATCGCTAGAATAAATAACTGCCTAACAATAACATGGTCACCTCACAAAGACACAAAAGAAGAACAATACAGAACCTTGACTGGGATGTCCCTTGAACCTTCTAACAGGTGTGGATGACCACAGGTCTACAACAAACACACACAGGACACAATGGACAGACAGGGCAGCACAGCAGGACCTTCACCCTCTACCAGGTGTGTATGACCACAGGTCTACAACAAACACACACAGTACAAAATGGACAGACAGGATGGCACAGCAAGACCTTCACCCTCTACCAGGTGTGGATGACCACAGGTCTACAATAAGTACACACAGGATACAATGGACAGACAGGATGGTACAGCATACACTGAAACAACGAACTCTGCTGTCCTCATTGTTCTAGGATATTAGTCCATCTACAGCAACAGCTTTCTGTCAGACTAACTGATGAACAGACGACGCCACCTCTTCTGACACAGCGTATCTCTTTCGTAGATACATGCCTATAGAGCTAAGATGAACATGAAACAGATAGGACAACAGATCGATGAGGTATCCAAAAATCACATGCATACAGGTTGACATGTGGATATACAAAGGACAGAGCCAAACACACAGTCATCATTAGTCTTGATGAAGACCTCACATACAGGTTGACATGTAGATACACAAAGGACAGAGCCAAACACACAGTCAACATTAGTCCTGACGTGAGGCCTCACACACAGGTTGACATGTAGACGACAGCTCGACAGCACCATGAAAGATGGGATCTATAGTTTTTGTCTCATAACAAATGTCGTGATTTTAACACTTGTAACAATCTCTCTTCCTGTTCTTGTTGTCGTCGCTGTGTTACAACAGCCCATATGTACAGCAGTGGATTGAGTGCACAGCTGAGTGGTAGCAGGAACACAACCATGGTCACATGAACCTTGTCTGAGGCACCACTTTCATCTAAGGTGATCATACTGGTCAGACCAAGGGAGAACCAGCACACAGCATCTGTTACAGCAACTTTTATCAACAGGTGGACTGAAAAGTATATCAGTTTCTTTGTGGGATCCATTACGATTGGATGGATTGGTGTTTGTCTGTAAATGAGGAGTTGGCCAACAACCACCACAGACCACAGGATACAGTTAAACACGACTGTGACTGTGAACCACCTGAACTCGTCTTTGGAGTTACTATCAGACAGAGCCAGACGGCATAGACCAGACTGGCCATCAAGGCCCCAGTGTGACAATCCAGGGAGAAAAGGTATCACAGACAACCAAAGTCCTATACACCATGAAACTGCACATGCTACAGCAGTCAGACGTTTATTGAATGCCCACTTGGTTAAGGGAAAAACAAGGACAATGATGTGATCCAGTGTCATGAACCAGAGGATCAGAACTGACACCTCACTGGACAGAAGGGAAAGAAAACCAGCAACCTTACAAGTCACACTGCTGGTCCATACCTGTTCAAAGTAGATGTATTTTGCATAGAATGTTCCATTGGCCACTGTAACTATGCTGACATGAATTCCCATGCAAATGTTAGCAATCTGGAAATGAGCAATGAACGTGATGAAAGTACCTCCAAACATTTTCTTTTCTTTGAATGCTGCCATGAAACAAACCAAATTCCCTAGAATAGAGAATGTACTGACTAACCAAAAGAAAAGCCTGTACAGTTCACTCGGTAGCAGATGTTCACAGGAAAAAAACACGGGTTGTGGTGATACACAACGTATTGTGTGTGACTGTACAAAAAGTAAATTCCTGCAACAAAGTCTGTAATTTGAAGAGAAGATGCTTTTCATTCGATTCCACATTGACAATGCATACAAGGGAAAATTGGTCATGGAATTTCCTCTGACGTCCAATTCAGTCAGCTGTGGCATCCATTTGACTGCTCTGGGACTGATTGTGTGAATGCCAGAAAATGATAAATCCAAATATGTGATTTGGGGAAAATACATGAGCAGATTACTGTTAAGTATCTGGACACGTGTTCTTGAAGCATCTATTTTTGCCAGAGCATAATGAAACAGAAAATATGGCTCACCCCTCAGTAATATCAGAGGGTTGTTTCCTAAAATTAAACTTCTTAAATTCCATAACTTGACCAAATTTTTTCTATCCACAATTCTTAGCTGGTTATAGGACAGATCTAGGGACTGTAGGTTACGAAGCTTCACACTTGATACATTGATTAGAGAACAGTAGGAAAGACTTAGATAAATCAGATATGTATTGTTACTGAAATCAGTCAGCGTCATTCCTGAGCCTGTGGCGTCCATGTAGCGAAGCTGTGGAAAGAGGTCAGCAGAGAATTCCTGGGGACAGAAGAAAGATTGACCTTGACATTGACAGCCCCCAGGACAGGTCATGTCACACAGCCATTCATCATCACGCAGTGGACACTGACCCCAGCCATCACACAGATGATCTCCATGAACACAAACTTTGGAATCACGACATCGGTAAAAACCAGGACAGGTGAATGTTTCACAATATTGTTCGTCTTCACCATATGTACAGTCAGAAAATCCGTTGCATCGAGTGTAGACAGGGAGACAGTACATCCAGTCTTCTGTACACCAGTAATGAGTGTCAGGACAAGACTGATGAGATGCCATCATTTGCTGAGTAAAGTAACCTGTACCATCTAGGTTGATGAAAAGTCGCTGATTTCTGTTGGCCTCTTTGTGATCCGAGCAGCTTCTACTCAAGTAGCAGCTGTGGATGGCTTCATCAGAATCATCCAGGCAGTCTGCGTGGTCATCATTATGGTGAATGTCCAACACACACTGACCATTGGTGCACAGAAAACCACTGCATGAAGGATGTTGACAGAATGACTCATCGCTGTGATCTGGACAGTTGTATCTGAAGTCACACACTAGCGTGTAAGGCAATGTTGTTATGTCATCACCACAGACAAACATGACAATGGTGTAGCCAGTGTGCTTTCCAGGAAAAGTTGGTGTATCTGTGTTCTTAGTGCTCATGTTCCAGAACACGCATGATCTTGTATACATCACTTGTCCACAGTGAACTTGAAGATCACAGGACAAAAATGTATGTGTCACGTGACCCTCTGGACAATCCGATAACGTGTGTTGTGTCTGTATCAAAAGTGACAGGGCTGGGTCTAAAACAAGGATATTAATGGTTTGAATGGAATACATATTTCGTGATTGAAATGTCACTTCACAAAGTACGCCTTTTACATTTTTAGATGAAAATATTACAGTCCTGCGTGCATCAAGAGCTGTGTGTACAATGGAACTTTGAGGAATGTAAAATCCTATTTCACAAAAATGATCAATGTTGTAGACCATGGTGTTGTCATACCAGTGACGGAACTTGCTGTACATAAAAGTTACAGACTTCCAGCCTGATGACAAACCTGAAACCATTAGAAAATCATCACGGTGATTAAAGATATGCAGGAAATCGATTTGTTCCTGTCTGGTTTTGACTGAAGCCAGTTGTCCACCCATCTTCTGACATTCATATGTCACCAGACTAGAAGACAAAGGAACAGCTAGTTTAACATAAGCAAAACATTTGTCACGTGAAGCCACCAAACCCTGACAGTCAGGACTACTGAAGGGACAGTTTTCTGTTTCATCCTGTCCATCTTCACACTCTGACTTCAGGTTACAGTCCAGGTGGTGCTGAAAGCTCGAATAGTGATCGACAGAACAGTTGAACAGTCCGCTGCGTAACTGATATGGTTTAACTGTCTCTGAGTGAAAAGAAAACATTATTTTCAGACTGACACTTGTTTGTAGTCGTACGAAACCAAAACTGCTGACATGAATTTTGATATGTGTCGTAAGGAAAGTGCGAGTTGATGAGTTATTGTCACCGCATACACGCAGGACGATTTGACGTGTATCTGGTTGTATGTAAATCAAGTCAGCATACGTTTTAGGTGTGAAATCTTTGTACGATGTTCCCTGAAAACTGACCATGATAACAAAGTCAGGGGGCGCTGACACTTCTTCCCAATGTGATGAGAAGCTGTCCAAATGAAACTCTGACGTGGTAATATCATGTACCCAGAGTAGGGGGATGTAGATACTTTAATAAAACCGTGTTCTTTAATTGTCTGTATATGAAGCCTGATTAAAGACTTGTTATAGTGCACAAAAGACATGTGGTTTCTAAATGATTCGATGTAATCTACTTCCATAGAATGTTCATTGCATTGTACTGTCCACCATTCTCTTTCATGATCACGTTCAAAATTCCAGGTAAATATCTCAGTTCTCCATTTCCTAGAGCCACACCAGTATGCCAAACGTTGGACCCGAACCCATACGAGCATACCCTGTGGTACCACTACATGCAAGAGACAGACAGGAGTGAACTCATCACACATCCCATACACCACTCTCTGGTGTGTCAGAAAATCTGAAAACAGCGTGTGTTGGCAGTCTGACACATTGGTCTGTAGGACTGTGAAGTTTGTTTGGTTCTGATTCATGATGTAGTCTACACCCGGACAGAGGTCACTGATGTTCTGTGGATCAGGAGTGATTCTGGTGCTGGTGGTGTTCATGTTGTTCTGGTGAAAGATGATGATGATGATGATGATGATGATGATGATGATGATGATGATAATGGTGATGGTGATGATGGTTTATGGTGGTGATGATGATAATTATACTACTGCTGCTGCTGGTGCTGCTGGTGCTGATAATACCACCATCAACGCTGTTGACATCGTAGTCGTCCGTCTCTTTCTTCTCCTCCTCTTCATCATCATCACTATCATGATCATCATCGTCTTCATTACCACAAACAACAACATTAATAGCATCACCATCGTCATCATCACCATCATCACCATCATCACCATCATCATCATCACCATTATCATTATCATCATCATCACCATCATCAACATCATCTTCTTCTTTTTTCTTCTTCTTTTTCTTCTTCTTTTTCTTCTCCTCCTCCTCCTCTTTCTTTTTCTTCTTCCTCATCATCAATACCACCAAAATTCCCATGTCGTCGTCGTCGTCGTCGTCATCGTCATCATCATCAGCAGCAGCAGCATCATCATCATCATCATCATCATCATCATCATCATCATCATTATCATCATCATCATTGTCATGTGCAGAATGGGAATGGTTAGTTCTTCCGTAGACAATCCACACAAACATTTGTAAAAAGAAGCAATGTTTCAGTAGTGACATAGTTTCCGATTCACTGAAGATGGCCAGCTGCCACAGGACACAGGCCAAGGTAAAGATGTATATTTAAGACTGCTGAAAACAGCCATTTCTTGACACAACATATTGCTGTGTAAGATGTCGTGAGTAAAAGCAAAGAGTGTGATATTTCACAAGAACAGGCAAATAGAATCTTTTAATTGTCCAAAACATAAATCAAGTCAATTTCTAAAGATATACAAAATAAAAGAAGACTTCAGAATTCATAACTTAAACCACGTGTCATTTCTGTCAACTCTAAATCACTTGTTAACCTAAATATTACTCAGTTTGTCTTATTTCGCAGTGGGTAACAAATACGTCTACATTTGTAATTTGAAAGTAGTTTGCCAAATAATAGTTTCTTTGGAAGCCAATGGTCTGACTTGCAAATTACATGCCCTGCCTCTCACAGTAAAAATGTTAAGTATAAAAAGTAAACTACAGACTTAGAAATGACAAAAGAAGAAAGTAAACGAATATTAAGAACAAACAAGACATGGGGAGACGTGTCAACTAATGCAATGATGAAAATATATTAAGTTTATTATGTACCATGATAAGCAGTGATAAAACGTATATGTATGATATTGATATATGTGTCATCATCATCATCATGTGCCCTGCCGCATGGTGTTGGCAATCATGGCGCTCCATATGAATCTGTCCCTTGCCAGTGCAAGTTCATCTCCCACCCTCTCTGTCCTCAGCCATCCTGCAAGTCCACCTAACATTTCCTCTCTGGGTCAAACTGGTGTTCTATTCTCCCCCCCCCCCCCCCCGATCTTTCCTGTTGTGACCAGGTGCTCTTACTTCACTTTCCTCATAAAGTGGCATATAAAAGTTGTTCGTCTTTTTCTAATCTTCTTTAGTAATGATCTTTTCGTGTCTACCTCCTTCAAAACTTTCTCATTTGTTTTCTTTCTGTCCATAAGAGCAAATCTGATGCGGGTAGAGGAAAAAGCCAAAAGATTGCTGAATATCATGCAAAAGCTGAAAAGAACACAGCCAGGTGTAAATGAAAAGACCCTGAAGACAGTCTATCGGGGAAATGTACGACCACACCTGGAGTATGGTTCACGCTCTTGGATGACAGTGGCCAAGACACACCAGCACACACTACACAATGTTCAGAACCAAGAGCTGAGGATCACCACAGTTGTAATGAAGTCCACACCAGTAGAGAAGATGTAGCAGGTGACTGACATACCTTCAATGAGTAAGACAAGACAACAAAAAGTAACGGCTCAGGCTGTCAAGTGCAGGTGCACTCAAGACTACTCACTGAGTGCCAGACTTCAGAAGCTCTGTTCTGGCAGTCTAAAGAGATCCAGCTTTACCACAGAAAAACGATACTGCGAACAGAACACCAAGCAAGACTCTCATGACAAATTAAACCTCTTGCCTTCTCCCTTGACATCCCACCCTGGGAAGATAGAGCGAAAAGAGTGACAGTCTACACCACAGGTCCACACATTTTATATTTTTACGTTCAAATATTAGATAACATAATAGCATATCAGGCATCAAACAAATCAATCAAATTTGAATATTGTTTCTTTGGCATATTTATCACAGTTTGTACGGTACTAATACTGATCGAATTCAAGTCATTGTTCAAATTGGCTCTCACCATGAGCGTTCTCGCTTGCCCTTGTCGCAGGTGGAATCCGTTGTCGTCGAAGTCGATCAGGAGCATGCCAAATGGTGACTGTGACCTATTTTGCATCCGGAGGATGTGGCCAATGAGTCGAAGTCTCCGTTTGCATAGTATGACGCTGAGACGAGAGAGCTTCGACCAGTTGTAGAGCTCTTCTGTCGAGAGTCGGTCTGGGTAGAAGACGCCAAGTGATGCTCGTACCATTCTTCGATGCCTGCTGTCTATCGTGTTAGAGAGTGTAGCTGTCAGCGGGAGGCATCCCATGCCATAGCACAGAATGCTCTCAACT
>JAPXFY010000755.1:40000-47927 GCA_030674185.1 Monoplex corrugatus | reverse complement strand
AGGAAGAAGAAAGAAAAAGAAGAAAAGAAGAAAAGAAAAAAAAGAAAAAGAAGAAAAGAAGAAAAAGAAGAAAAGAAGAAAAAAAAAAAAAGAAAAAGAAGAAGAAGAAAAAAGAAGAAGAAGAAAAAAAGTCGTTTAGAAAAAAAAGATCTATAGAACAGTTTCCATTTAACACTGGTTTTTGACTGAGCAGAAAGATAATACACATCTATAAAAAGGGTTCTTCAAAAAATGTAATCCAATCCAAAACGGGTGTTCATATTTCAATGTTTTTTGAAATACAAGTGGTGGTAAAACGAACGGTGGGGTAATGGACAGGGGCTGAAAAAATAAAGTAGAAAAACACACACACACACACACCACACAACACAACACACACACCACCCCACACCACCACACCACACCCCACACACACACAACACAAAACTCATCACAAATTACACCACACACACCCCCCCACACCCACACACACACTCCCACATATACACACACAACACTTACACACCCCCAATTTTCCCCCACACACACACACCCACAACACAACACACCAACCCCACACACACACACGAGTGGAAAGAAGACAGACGACAGAAAAAGCAGAGAAAAAAAGGGGGCGGGAAAAAGACAGGAGGCAGACAGAGACAGAGACAGAGAGAGAGAGAGAGGGGAGAGAGAAATGAGAAAGAGAGAGACTGCACACGTCCGAACGTGCAAACACACCACAAAACACCAACACACACACCACACACACATAACACACACCAAACAACACAACAAACACCACACACACACACACACATACAATGTACAGGAGAGACAGAAGAAGACAGACAGACATAAAAGAAGGTTGGAGAAAACAAAGGCAGGAAAGAATGACAGAGAGACAGAGAGAAAGGACGGGAGCGTCTCAGAGAGAAAGAGAGAGACAGCATGCACACACACACACAACACACACACACACACCACACCACCACACACACACAACCCACAACACACAACAACTCAAACAAACACACCACAACCAACACACAACAACACCACACCCCAACAAACACACAAACACACACAACACACACACACACACACACCACACACCAAACACAACCACACACACACACACACACACAGAGGAGAGACTAAAATTACAAATTGTTTGACGTAAATTTATTAAAAAAAAAAAAAATTTAAGTTTGGGAAAATAAAATAAACACAATGTCACTCTTATCTCTTTTTGGTGGAACTCATTTTTTCTAACTTTCATTTTAAGTTTAGTTTTGTAAAAACAATATGTTCAGTGAGACTTGGTCGTCTCTATGACAAAGCTGTGGTTTCCGAATTGTCTGAACATATCCCCACTTCCCCTCTACACCCCCACCCCCTTTCTGTCCCTAAGATCAATGTTTCTTTTGATGTTGAGAGAGGAGTCATGATGTTGAATTGATTTATAGATTCAAGAAAAAAAACAATTATGTTTTTAGAAGAGAGAGGAAAGAGGAGAAGAGAGGGAGAGAGAGAAGAGAGAGAGAGGCGAGGAGGAGGAGAGAGGAGAACGAGAGAGAAAAACGTGTGTGTGAGGGAGAGAAGGAATGGAGAGAGAGAGAGAGGGGAGGAGGAACAAGAGGAGAAAGAGAGAGAGAGAAAAACGAGAAAGAGAAGAGGAGAGAGGGAGAGGACAGGGAGGAGGGAGCGCAGGGAAGGAGAGGGAGAGAGAAGGAAGAGAGGAGAGGGAGGGAGGGGGGGGAGGGAAGGAGGAAGATAGAAAGAGATAGGAAACAAAGAGAGAGGGACAGAGAAGGAGAAAAACAGAGATAGAGGAGAGGCAGGCAGACAGAGACATAGGAAAGAAGAGAGAGAAAAGAGGAGAGAGGGGAGAGGAGGGTGGAGAAAAGAGGGGAAAGAGGGGAAGAAGGGAGAGAGACAGGAGGCAGACAGACAGAGAGATAGGAGAGTCAGAAAACAGGATGCAGACGGCTGGCAGGGAGGGACAGACAGAAGACAGAGGTAGATGAACAGAGAAAGAAAAAAAAAATAGACTACAGACATACAAATCAGAGAAAAAGAAGACAATAGAGAGGACAAATAGACGAACCAAAAGGCAGACAGAAGATCAGAAAGAAAGACAAATAAAAGCAGAAAAAAGAAAAAGAAAAAGGCCTGTTTCTTTGTCAAAAGATATTAGAAACATATCGTTCACGGCACATGCCCTGCAGATTCTGGACGTGACAAGCGCAATAACCGGCGTTAAAAAAGCCCTGCGTGTTACTCGGCCCGGATGAAAAGACCCAATCCTTGGGCTCGCTTCAGAAGGGAAACGTAAAATCAGTTCCCTTCGTTCCG
Source organism: Monoplex corrugatus (assembly GCA_030674185.1). Classification (NCBI taxonomy): domain Eukaryota; kingdom Metazoa; phylum Mollusca; class Gastropoda; order Littorinimorpha; family Ranellidae; genus Monoplex; species Monoplex corrugatus. The sequence goes on along the minus strand of JAPXFY010000755.1, from coordinate 45,590 downwards.
GGTGTCCTTGTGTTTTGAAGAACATTTTTGGGCTGTTTGCCTTCTTGTTTGGTGGCTAAAGACCTACCTATAGGTGTCAGTCTATTCTGATTCCTGGTTTTGTCTTGAACATTTCCTATGGTAATTGTCGAAAGGGATGGTCTCGCTTTGTTGTGAAACAATGGGCGCTTTTGTTTGCTTTGCATTCGGAAGAAGGAAAGTGTGATTCCGATGGTTATGATGTTTGGTGTTGATTATGACGATGATGTGATGATACGACGACGACGAAGAAGAAGATGCTGATGATGATGATGATGAGGAGGAGGAGGAGGGGGAAGAGGAGGTGACACCGATACGTTTTTAAAACGCCGCCAAAACCTCAGAGCTAATTGTCTCGTTCACAAATATGATCTGTTTTGGAGTAGAGAGGTTAATGCCGGTTCGTTTAGGACTTTAAACCATTAAAATGCAAAATTCTGTCTTTAAAGGATGGCCGCCCGTCTGGTTCTGCTCAAACTAGTTTTGACGCTAGACTAAGCAACGTCAGAATTCTAATGTTCTTTTGTTGTGTGGGACCGGCTTTTCTTTCCAGATGTGTACCCAAAAATTTTATGGCTTGTTTATTTCATCCAGATAAGATTTTTCTTTTTTTGGCGGTGGTACCAAATCGCTGCTTGATTTTTTTTATGAAATTAATTTGTAAGTGAAACTGTTTCAGGTAACTTACAGTATTTTTGTTTTCCTTTTATTTCCAGGTGTTCTTTTCGTTTCAAATACATCAAAGCACAAGTACTTTTAAATGTACATGTATTGGTTTAACAAGACGATTCTGTTATCAACAAACAAAATTCATAGTCAGCTCTTGCTATCAAAGACTGCCATCTGTCCAGAACCAGAAAAAAACCGAAAGAAGAATAAGAACAGTATTTAATACAACAAGACAAGACAGGCGCAATTTTTCGCCCAAACAAAAAAACAAAACACCAGTACAAAAAGTTTTGAGAAAAAAGTAATAAAAATTTGATCTGGTGTTTGTTTGTTTGTTTGTAATTTTTGTTTGCAAAGGCCGTTGGCCGCAATTTGCGCCTGTTTTGTCTTGTATTAAATTCGTGTTCGTATTCTTCTTTTGTGTTTTTTCTGGTTCTTGTTTGCTTGAACGCGGGCGTCCACTTGTTTTGGATTTCATCTGTCCAGAGTTTAAAAAAATTCTTGTGGCTCACTTGTGCGGATTTAATATGTGAGATTAAACAGGAAAAAAGCTTAAAAATAAACGAGTGCAGTTTTTTAATTGTTGCTAATGTGGCTCTTTAATTCATTGCTTCTACAGTGGTTATTAATGATCTTGAAAACAAGAATGTATATTTTGTAACGTTCAAATTTAAACCTGGAAACTTGAGACTGTACTAAGCTGGAATAACATGTACATTTTGTTTTACACAAACTTTGATAAAGCATTCCTTGAGATTACATGTGTTTCTCCCCCCCCCCCCCACACACACACACACCCGTGGGGATGCTGGGGGCTCTTTCAGTATAAATTAGTGTCCCCACCTAATGGAAATTCTGGGCGCTAGAAATTTCCCTCTCTTCTGTCACTTTTTTGTTTCTGCCTTGTTCCTTTGCTTTCAGTCATTTTCTTCTATCCCTATTCTGTCCTTGTTGGTCCATTCACTTGCATGTGTTCGATAAACTTTTACGAATTTTATCTTAAGATTGATAATTGGGTACATGTATTTTGGCTCTAGGGAGATGAGATTAGCGGAATTCAATTTTAGGTAATTTGGCCCATTTTTTGTACATTTTTTTGTCCTTAGTTCTGTTTAAATTTGTATTCAAGAACATTTTTAAATCCCTTCTGGGATAAATTGGATGGAGTGGTCAAGCCAGGGGCATCCCCTTAGATTATGTTACGCGAATTTATTGATATATGTACTAATCTTCTTTCGCTTTTGTTGTTGTTTTTGTTGTTGTTGTTTTACTCGTTGAAGTAATTGTGTGTTTTGAAACAGTTTATAGCCCTGATATGGCTTTACGCAGTCGGCTGGACTTTGAACAAAAAATAGCAATGATAACAGATAGATGTTTTTCTGTCATGTGTCTGTTACTTCAGGTCACCCCTGAATGGCCCACATTATGGGGCCAGACCTACCCAGATTTGGGTACCAAGATTGTGATGTTCAGTGCTTCAGTTCTAATTAACCATCACCAATGATTATTTGGCAGGAAGATATCTCAGACCGTTTCTTTGGATGAATATCTTTGTTGGGGTCTGTGAGTTATAAAAAGTTGACAAAAATTAATTAATTAAAAAGTTCTCGAAAAAAAGAAAAATATAGTACATACTGTGGACATTTATAACTACACATATATTCATGTTAAGAATTTGATATTTAGTGAGCAAACACATCTGTATAGTATGTATGGCATGTAGTAAAATCTTAGCTCTACTATCATTATTTTCTGTACAATCATCACACCAATTTTTAGAATAATTTTTAATAAAAAAAATTATAATACAACTTTTGATAAAAATGTTTCTTTCAGCAGAACTGCAGATTTTACTGCCGGCTATAGGTACCTGGTCTCTGCTATTGTGTGCCAAATATCAAGGAAATTCGGATGAAACTTTTGAACTATTATGTTGATGTATACAATCTCGCGAAAAATCGCAATTAGTTAATTAATTTTTGTCAACTTGTCAAAGTTATTCAATCCAAAGAATACGGTTGAGGTATTTCTTGCAAATATCATGGTGATTGGTTTATTAGAACTGAAACACCGAACATCACCATCTTGGTACCAAATCTGGGTAGGTCTGCCTCCTTAAGCTGTATTTTATTTTTTACTGGCATTTGTGGATGTATAATGTTCGTGTGTTATATAAGATCAAATAGTTCATTAATTTTGTTTTCGTGTTTTGGTCTGTTCCAAAGAAATACAATACGATTGTAAGTGATATTCTCTGACAACGCAGCCATTTTTCTGTCAAGATATTTTAGCTCCAGCCATAGAACGTTCGACAAATAGTAGTACCAAAAACAATGATATATCGCGTCTTTTTCAAGATTAGAAAAATTGCATCTACCTTTATTAATTTATTCACGCACGCACCACACACACACAACACACACACACACACACACACACACACACACACACACACCACACTCACTCACTCACACACATACACACACAGACACACACACCACATACAGAGACACGCGCACAACACCACACACACACACACACACCACACACACACCACTCACACACACACTCTACACTCACACAGTACACACACACACACACAACCACACACACACTCACACATCACACACACACACACTCACTTCACACACACACTCACACTCACACACCACGCACACACACACACACACCACAGACACACACAAACACACACTCACACACACACACCACACACACACACACACACACACTCACTCACACACTCATACACACACACACACTCATACACACACACAGACACAACACACGCATGCACGCTCGCACGCACGCACGCACACACACCACACACACCACACACACACACACACACACACACACACAGAATATTGTCCCTTAACTGACTCAGGGTTAGTTCAGGTCAGTTTGATTTTCAAATGCTGTTGCTTCTGTAACATTTCAATCAGTGGGTGGACAGTGGTTTTCCAAGGTTTTGTGGACCAAAATCATCCATAGTGGTTGCTGTATAAGGGTCAGCAGTGACTCCATCTAACGTAGAAATGGCAATAAGGTAAGCAGAGCGACCAACGTTAAGTTAGTGTTGGCTTTAGTGCTCTTTGTTGAGTCTAGGACAGATACGAAAACTGCAGATAGAAAAAGTCATCATCGTTGTGTAGGACAGTGGCTTTGACTAGATAGTGCTGCAGAGGGCTGGAGACTTGGCAAAGCATAGACTATTTTTATTCATTTATTTTTTTTATTGTCATTATATCTATCTGCCTGTGTGTCTGCCTGTGTGTTTGTCTGTCTGTCTGTATGTATGTAGGTCTGTCTATCTATCTATCTATCTATTTATCTATTTATCTAGCTAGCTAGCTAGCTATCTGTCTGTCTATATATCTATCTGTCTGTCTGTCTGCCCAGTCTGTCTGTCTGTCTATCTATATATCTATCTATCTGTATGTAACTGTTGTCTGTCTATTTGTCTGCCTGCCTGCCTGTCCGTCTATCTATATCTGTATCTATTTATCTGTCTATCAATCTATCTATGTATCTATCTATGCATCTATTTATCTATCTATCTATCTATCTATCTATCTATCTATCCATCTATCTATTTATCTATTTATCTATCTGTCTGTCTGTCTATCTATCTGTCTATCTATCTATCTATCTATCTATCTATCTGTCTGTCTGTCTGCTGTCTATCTATCTGTCTATCTATCTATCTATCTATCTATCTATCTGTCTGTCTGTCTGCCTGCCTGTCTGTCTGTCTGTCTGTCTATCTATCTATCTATCTATCTATCTATCTGTCTGTCTGTCTCTCTGTCTGTCTACTATATATCTATCTGCCTATCTGTCTGCTTTTTTGTCTGTGTTTTTGTGTACTTTTTTTTTTTTTTTCTCATTTTGCTATCCTATTCTACACGCCACATTGCTTTTCAGTGTATTCAACAGCCCAACTGAATGGCACAGGGGGTTAGTGTAGTAATACAAGAAACAATGCACAAGAGGTAGATGGGGTGAGGGAGGGGGTGGGGGCGGGGGAGGTGCGGCAAAAACCTAAAGGAACAGCGTGTATTTGCTGATCTCTCTGTATCCATATTTGTGACCCGCTCTGACAAAAGGTACAATAAGTCTCAGTTTAGGCATTTTGAGGTTTTGGTATCACTATAAAGTTTAGAAATTTTAGCTTTCAAATGGTACTAAAGTTGAGTTTCAGGCTACAAAAACAAAAAAAGTTATGGGCTTTCAAAGATGAGAGTGGTCAAGTCAGTCATTTTGAGAAAAAAACAGTGTTGAGGAGAATTGGCCTGAATTGAAAGGGTATGGTCCGAAACTCCTTAGAAAACAAGCATTAAATATCAACCAAATCAGCTGAAATTTCATATTTCCCTTGTTTACTTAATTGTCCATCCATCCAAAAAACAAAAAGAAAAACAGATTTAAGAAAAGCGTACTTTAATCACCAAAATGTTACGGAACTTGTGAATATTTCAGCGGCCAGATAGAAGAACTTACCACACATTAAAACACACAAAAATGATACTTATCGATTGAATTTGACTTTATTGTGTTAGAACATGGTATAAAAAAGGTTATACAGCATGAAAATGCGGAAAACTCAAAATCGACTTATTGTCCCTGTTCAGAGTTTTCAGCCCACATCAGCAGAAGGCCTCGCCCGACTTATAGTACCTTTTGTCAGAGTGGGTCACATTTTCGGTCCTGGTTTCCAAATTGAGTACACTAGCGTCGCAACAATGCTTTAGTGTTCTGGGTGTACGCTGGTTGAGCTTGTTATTTTATGAATTTTCGCTGTTACTTTATTGTTGTTGTTTTTTTTTTTTTCTCCTCCATTCTTCGGTTGTTGTCTTCCTCTGCAAGTCAATATAGGGACGAA
>JAPXFY010000755.1:30000-35000 GCA_030674185.1 Monoplex corrugatus | reverse complement strand
AAAGAGTGACAGATGAGAGAGAGAAAGAGGGAGGAGAAAGAGTAGAAGAGAGAGGAGAAAGAGAGAAAGAAAGAGAAAGAGAAAGAGAGAGAGAGAAAGAGAGGCAGACAGACGAAGAGACAGAGAGAAGAGGAGAAAGAGAGAGAAAGAGAGAAAGGAGAGAGAGCGAGAGAGGAGAGAGAGGAGAGAAGAGAGAGAGAGAAAAGATGAGAGGAGAGAGGAGAGAAAGAGTAGAGAGAGAGAGAGAGAAGAAGAGAGAGAGAGAGAAGAGAGAAAGAAAGAGAGAGAGAGGAGAGACATAATCGAGGAAACGGACAGAGAAAAACAGAAAAGAGAGAAAACACATAGAGAGAAAAGGAAGGATTGGTCAAAAATAGAAAGAGATGACACAGGGAGAGAGGGAGGGAGGCAGGCAGAGAGGGATAGAGAGAGGGAGGGAGGCAGGCAGGGAGGGATAGAGAGAGGGAGGGAGGCAGGCAGGGAGGGATAGAGAGAGGGAGGGAGGCAGGCAGGGAGGGATAGAGGGAGGGATGGAGGGTGGGATGATAAAAGAGGACATGATATTACTTGATGGATGGTTTATGACAAGCGTGACTTTGCCCCAGTCCCAGGATACATAATGCTCTTTTCAAGACAGGAGAAAAAGAAAGAGAGGGAAAGAGAGAGAGAGAGACAGAGACAGAGACAGAGAAAGAGAGAGAGAAGAAGAGAGAGAGAGAAAAGAGAGAGAGAGAGAAAGAAAGAGAGAGAGAGAAAGAAAGAAAGAGAGAACATAAATCGAGAAACGGACAGAGAAAAATAGAAAGGGAGAAACACAGAGAGAAAGGAAGGAAAGTTCAAAAATAGAAAGAGATGACATAGGGAGAGAGAGAGGAGGGGGGGCAGGCAGGGATAGAGGGAGGGATGGAGGGTGGGATGAAAAAAGAAGACATGATATTATTGATGGATGGTTTGTGACAAGCGTGACCTTTGTCCCTGTCCCCAGGGAGACACAATGCTCTTTCCAACACAGGAGAGAGAGAGACAGAGAGAGAGAGAGAAAAAGAGAGAGAGAAAGAGAGAGAGAGAAAGGAGAAAAGAGAAAGAGAGAGAGAGAGAGAGGCAGACAGACAGACAGAGGACAGAGAGAGACAGACAGAGAGAGAAAGAAAGAGGAAAGAGAGAGAGGAGAGAGCGAGAGAGGGAGAGAGAAAGAGAGAGAGAGAGAAAGAAAGAGAGAACATAAATCGAGAAACGGACAGAGAAAAATAGAAAGAGAGAGACACGTAGAGAGAAAAGGAAGGATTGGTCAAAAATTGAAAGAGATGACATAGGGAGAGAGGGAGGCAGGCAGGCAGGGATGGAGGGAGGGAAGGAAGGAGGGAGGGAGGGAGGAAGCGAGGGATGGAGGGTGGGATGAAGAAAGAGGACATGATATTACTTGATGGATGGTTTGTGACGAGCGTGACCTTTGCCCTGTCCCCGGGGGAGACACAATGCTCTTTCCAAGACAGGAGAAAGAGAGAAAGAGAGAGAGAGAGAGAGAGAGAGAGAGAGAGAGAGAAGAAGAGAGAGAAAAAGAGAGAGAGAAAGAGAGAGAGAGAAAGAGAAAGAGGAAGAGAGAGAGAGCGAAGAGATAAAGAGAGAGAGAGAGAAAGAGGAAGAGAAAAAGAGAGAGGGGGAGAGAGAGAGAGAGAGCGAGCGAGAGAGGAGAGAGAGCAAGAGAGAGAAAGAGAGAGAGAAAGAGAGAGCGAGAGAGCGAGAGAGAAAGAGAGAGAGACAAAGAGACAGAAAGAGAGAGAGAAAGAGAGAGAGGAGAAAGAGGAGAGAAAGAGAGAGAGAAAGAGAGAACATAAATCGAGAAACGGACAGAGAAAAACAGAAAGAGAGAAACACATAGAGAGAAAAGGAAGGATTGGTCAAAAATAGAAAGAGATGACGTAGGGAGAGAGGGAGAGAGGGAGGGAGGCAGGCAGGGAGGGATGGAGGGAGGGAAGGAGGGATGGATGGTGGGATGAAAAAGGAGGGACATGATATTACTTGATGGATGGTTTGTGACAAGTGTGACCTTCGCCCCAGTCCCCAGGGAGACACAATGCTCTTTCCAACACAGGAGAAAACGGAGGAGAGAGAGAGAGAGAGAGAGAGAGAGAGCGAGGAGAGAGAGAGAGAGAGAGCAGGAGAGAGAGAGAGAGAAACAGAGAGAGAAAGAGAAAGAGAAAGAGAGAGAAAGAGAGAGAGAGAGCGAGAGAGAGAGAGAAGCGAGAGACAGAGAGAGAGAGAGAGAGAAAGAGAGAGAGAGGAAGAGAGAGAGAAAGAGAGAGAGAAAGAGAGGAGAGAAGAGAGAGAGAGAGAGCGAGAGAGAGAGAGAGAGAGAAAGAGAGAGAGAGAAAGAGAGAGAGAGAAAAGAGAGAGAAGAGAGAGAGAGAGAGAGAGAGAAAGAGAGAGAGAGAGAAAGAGAGAGAGGGAAAGAGAGAGAGAAGAGAGAGAGAAAGAGAGGAGAAAGAGAGAGAGAGAAAGAGACAGAGAAAAAGAGAGAGAGACAGAGAAAGAGAGAGAGAGAGGAAAGAGAGAAAGAAAGAAAGAAAGAGAGAGAAGAGAGAGAGAACATAAATCGAGAAACGGACAGAGAAAAACAGAAAGAGAGAAACGCATAGAGACAAAAGGAAGGATTGGTCAAAAATAGAAAGAGATGACCTAGGGAGAGAGGGAGGGAGGCAGGCAGAGAGGGATGGAGGGAGGGAATGAAGGAGGGAGGGAGGGAGGGATGGAGAAAGAGGACATGATATTATTTGATGGATGGTTTGTGACAAGCGTGACCTTTGCCCCTGTCCCCAGGGAGACACAATGCACTTTCCAAAACAGGAGAAAGAGAGGAGAGAGACACAGAGAGAGAAAGACAGACAGGCAGAGAGAGAGAGAGAGAGAAAAAAAAGAGAGAAAGAGATACAAATAGAGAGAGAGAGAAAGACAGAGAAATAGAGAGAGAGAAAGACAGAGAAATAGAGAGAGAAAGAGAGAGAGAGAAGAAGAGGGGGAGAGAGAAAGAGAGAGAGAGAAAGAGAGAGAGAGAACATAAATCGAGAAACGGACAGAGAAAAATAGAAAGAGAGAAACACATAGAGAGAAAAGGAAGGATTGGTCAAAAATAGAAAGAGATGACATAGGGAGAGAGGGAGGGAGGCAGTCAGGGATGGATGGAGGGAGGGAAGGAGGGATGGAGGGTGGGATGAAGAAAGAGGACATGATATTATTTGATGGATGGTTTGTGACAAGCGTGACCTTTGTCCCAGTCCCCAGGGAGACACAATGCTCTTTTCAACACAGGAGAAAGAGAGAGAGTGAGAGAGAGAGAGAGAGAGAAAGAGAAATAGAGAGAGCGAGAGAGAAAGAGAGAAAGAGAGAGAGAAAGAGAGAGAAAGAGAAAGAGAGAGAAAGAGAGACAGAAAGAGAGAGAGAGAGAAAGAGAAAGAGAGAGAAAGAGAGACAGAAAGAGAGATAGACAGAAAGAGAGAGAGACAGAAAGAGAAAGAGAGAGAGAAAAAGAGAGAGAGAGAGAGAGAAAGAGAGAGAGAGAGAGAGCATAAATCGAAAAACAGAGAAAAACAAAAAAACGAAACACATAGAGAAAAAAGGAAGGAAATGTCAAAAATAGAAAGAGATGACACAGGGAGAGAGGGAGGGAGGCAGGCAGGGAGGGATGGAGGGAGGGAAGGAGGGATGGAGGGTGGGATGAAGAAAGAGGACATGATATTAGTTGATGGATGGTTTGTGACAAGCGTGACCTTTGCCCTGTCCCCAGGGAGACACAATGTTCTTTCCAACACAGGAGTTGTGGGTCACCACTGGACGAAGGGGACACTTGGCCATTTGTCCTGATTAAGGTACAGGGGGCTTTGGTTTTATACCTGTCCCTGGGATGTAGTGTGTGTGTGTGTGTGTGTGTGTGTGTGTGTGTGTTTATGTGTTTATGTGAGTGAGTGTGAGTGTGTGTATGTGGTATGTGTGTGTGGAGGAGAGAGAACGAGAGAGGCAGACAGACAGACAGACAGAGGGCAACAGAAAGAGAGAGAACCAGAGAGTGACAGAGGGGGTGGAGAGAGCAACAGAAAGAGAGAGAACCAGAGAGTGACAGAGGGGGTGGAGAGAGAGCAACAAAGAGAGAACCAGAGAGTGACAGAGGGGGTGGAGAGAGCAACAAAGAGAGAACCAGAGATTGACAGAGTGGGGGGGAGAGAGCAACAGAAAGAGAGAACCAGAGAGTGACAGAGGGGGGGGGAGGGAGAGAGCAACAAAGAGAGAACCAGAGAGTGACAGAGGGGGGGAGAGAGCAACAAAGAGAGAACCAGAGAGTGACAGAGGGGGTGGAGAGAGCAACAAAGAGAGAACCAGAGAGTGACAGAGGGGGGGGGGGAGCAACAAAGAGAGAACCAGAGAGTGACAGAGGGGGGAGAGAGAGCAACAAAGAGAGAACCAGAGAGTGACAGAGGGGGTGGAGAGAGCAACAAAGAGAGAACCAGAGAGTGACAGGGGGGGGGAGCAACAGAAAAGAGAGAACCAGAGAGTGACAGAGGGGTGGAGAGAGCAACAAAAAGAGAGAGAACCAGAGAGTGACAGAGGGGGGGGGAGGAGAGGCAAACAGAAAGAGAGAGAACCAGAGAGTGACAGAGGGGGGGGAGAGCAACATAAAAGAGAGAACCAGAATGACAGAGGGGGGGGGGGGGAGAGCAACAGAAAGAGAGAGAACCAGAGAGTGACAGAGGGGGGGGGGGGAGAGCAACAGAAAGAGAGAGAACCAGAGAGTGACAGAGGGGGAGGGAGAGCAACAGAAAAAGAGAGAACCAGAGAGTGACAGAGAGGGGTGGGGGTGGGAGAGAGCAACAGAAAAAGAGAGAACCAGAGCGTCACAAAGGGAGGGGCGGAGAGCAACAGAAAAAGAGAGAACCAGAGAGTGACAGAGGGGGGGGGGGGGGGAGAGAGCAACAGAAAGAGAGAGAACCAGAGAGTGACAGAGGGGGGGA
>JAPXFY010000755.1:20000-22500 GCA_030674185.1 Monoplex corrugatus | reverse complement strand
CCCCTCTTCCTCTCTCTCAACCTCTCTCTAGCAATCTCTCTCTCTCTCACTCAGTCTCTCTCTCCCTCTCTCTCTCATCTCTGTCTCTCTCTCTTTCATTTTTCTTTCATTTTACTCTCTTTCTTTCTTTTTTCTCTTTCTAACTCTCTCTGTCACTCACTCTTTCTCCTTCACACATTCTCTCTCACTCTCTCTCTCTCTCTCCCACAACTCTCTCTTTCTATTCTCACTCTCTCTCTCTCTTCTCACTCATCCTATCTGTCATCCCTTCTCTTTCTCTCTCTGTCACTCTCTCTCTCTTTATTTCTCTCTCTCTGTCTTCTCTCCCTCTCTGTCTTTCTCTCTCTCTGTTTTCTCTCTCACTCTCTGTCTGTCTCTCTCTCTCACTCTTTCTCACTCATCCTCTTTCTCACCCCTCTTTCTCTCTCTCTCTCTTTCTCTCTCTCTCATCTCTCTTTCTCTCATTTCTCTTTCTCTCTCTCTCTCTCTCTCTCTCTCTCTCTCTCTCTCTCTCTCTCTCTCTCTCTCTTACTGTCACAAACTCTAGGAAAATGTAATGGCTACCTGGCTAAACCTGTCTCTCAGTGAAAAGTACTTACTGCGTAGCTTTCATCGGCGATCCAGCCGACTTCTTCAGCGCAACTGCTGGGTTGAGAACTGGCTTCAGTGCGCACCGCCGTGAGCGAACTCACGACAGTGTGACTGAATAAGTGAGGAGTACACCGATGACAGATTGTGTCGGCCCGGTCACGGTTGAGGGTGGGGTTCCTTGCGGCGATGTAAACTGCCTCCTTTACTCCCCTCTGGAACCATCTTGCTTCTTTGTCCAGAACTTGCACACTGTCCTTTTCAAAGTGGTGTTGGGTGTGGGTCAGATGTTCCCCCACTGGAGAGGACTCACGTTTGTGTTCTTTTAATCTTTTGTGCAAGTTGCGCTCAGTTTCGCTTAGATTTGATTTTATCAAGATTTTGCACTATATAAATATTGTAATATTATTATTATTATTAAACTTTGGTCACAGTCCTGGCAGTCTATCTTGTATATCACACCTGATTTGTCCAATTTGTCTGTTTTTACTTTGGGGTGGACTAACTGGCTTCTGATAGTGTTGGTGGGCTTGGCGTGGACACTAACTCCCAACTTTCTGATCTTCCTGCTGAGAGCCTCAGTGACGCCGCTGACGTATGGCATGGAGACGTGCCCTCTCGAAGGGGTTTGTCATTCAGTGGAGGGGTAGGGTATAGTTTTCTTGCCCCCCGGAATATCCCATGCCCACTTCTAGTATCCCGACACACTGAGTACTTTCTTGATGTACTGAACCTCTTCTTCTGTAGTGGTGTCGATAGAGCAGATGGTCTTCGCTCGGTGGGTGAGGGTGCGGATTATTCCAAGCTTGTGTTCCAGTGGCTGGTGACTGTCGAATTGTAAGTACTGGTCCGTGTGGGTCGGCTTTCTATAGACGGAGAAGGCGAAGCCTGTCTTTGTCCGGGTGATGCGGGTATCCAACATCGCGATGCTGCCGTTCTCTTCTACCTCATAGGTGATCTTGATGGCAGGGTGTTGGTTGTTGAGATGGTTCGTGAAGTCTTCGACCACCGATCTTTTCAGTACAGTCATAGTGTCGTCCATGTAGCGGCCCCAGTAGCGTGGAGGAGTGTGGAACGACGCCAAAGCTTTCTCCTCGAAATTTTCCATAAAGAGTTTGGCGACAATGGGACTCACGGGGGACCCCATGGCTGCACCCTCGGTCTGATGGTAGAAGTGTCCTTCAAAGATGAAGTGTGAGTGTGTGTGTCTGTGTGTGTGTCTGCGTGTGTATCAGTGTGTGTGTGTGTGAAAGAGAGTATGTGTATGTGTATGTGCGTGTGTGTGTGTGTGTGTGTGTGTGCACGATGTGTGTGTGTGTGTGCATGGTGTGTGTGTGTGTGTGTGTGTGTGTGTGTGTGTGTGTGTGTGTGTGCACAATGTGTGTGTGTGTGTGTGTGTGCGCGCGCGCGCGCGCGAGCGTGTGTGTGTGGTCGTTTTAAAGTTGTCGTTAAAACTTCCCCAACGTCTAGGAAAATGCTCCACAATATGTAAGATGTCTACGACTCTTTAAAGTCTAGACACACAGTGTGTGTTGTCATTGTGTGAACGTTACGACTTCTCTGACCTTTTGTAGCTGCAGCACATAACGCTATAGTGTATCCATCTCTGTCTGCTGTACCAGTCTCTGTTAGCTGGCCTCAATTTGTGGGGGAAAATCGATCGTACAAAATGACGGTTTTTTGATGTCAGGAAGTACGTATGTCATATCTTTTTTTTTCTGAGACCTCCTCAGATTTTGTTTATGTGTATTGTGTGTGTGTGTGTGTGTGTGTGTGTGTGTGTGTGTGTTTGTTTGTGTGTGTGTGTGTGTGTGTGTATGTGTGTGTGTGTGTGTGTGTGTGTGTGTGTGTTTGTTTGTGTGTGTGTGTGTGTGTGTGTGTGTGTGTGTGTGTGGTGTGTTTGTGTGTGTGT
>JAPXFY010000755.1:0-2500 GCA_030674185.1 Monoplex corrugatus | reverse complement strand
ACCAGAACGTTGAGTAACGTGACTTTATCAACTGTGTATACATGTATGGATATTTATCACATTTTTTGTCAAAGTTGCGGACTGTTCAGGAGTCAGCGAATGTATGTTGGCCGGTCATGGTGTCAGGATCAAGAGTTAAGGTCACATGGACCCCCCACTCCCCACCCCACCCCGAAAAAAGCGCCTAAAATTAGCAATATTGTTTCATATGGAATATGTGTGAACAGCACTTCTTCAGAAACTTCTGCAAAACAGAGAAAATAAAAAACAAAGCAAACTACATTATGTTTTCACTCTTGTGACATTTTATGAGGAAAGGGGAATAAGAGCACCTGGTCACAACAGGACAGCTGGAGGGAAAGAGAACACCAGGTAGACCCAACGGAGAAAATAGTGGACGGACTTGCGGGGTGGCTGAGAATAGAGAGGGTGGGAGACGTACTTGCAGCGACAAGGGATAGATGCATGTGGAGGGCCATGATCGCCAACGCCATGCGGCAGGGCACATGATGATGATGATGATAATGATGATGAGGATGATGATGATGATGATGGTGACATTTTACCATTGTCCTTTCAAGTTTTATTCTGTCTGCTGCTTCATCAAGGTCACAATGGCTTTGGAAAGACAAATTCAGCATGGATTTTTCTGTGATAATGTTTATACACAAAGAGAGAGTTCTTGAATTGCATGATCATATTGGTTTTGTTTGTTTGTTTGTTTTATTTTTCTTTCTCTCTTTTCTTTTACTTTATTTTCCGATAACCTGTTATTGTCTTCCTTCATTACTTTTTCTCTCCGGTTATTTGATATTTTTTGTCTTTCTGTCTTTCTTTCTTTCTTTCTTTCTTTCTTTCTTTCTTTCCATTCTTTTTTCTTTCTTTCCTTCCTTTCTTCCTTTTTTCTTTCTTTTTTCCCTCTTTCTTTGTTTCTTTGTTGGGTTCTTTCTTTCTTTTTTTCGTGTTTGAACACAAAGGGAGCGTTTTAGAATTGAATGACCACCTTGGTTTTCTTTCTTTGTTTTATTTTTCTTTCTCCTCCTCCTTCTTCTTCTTCTTTCTTCTTCTTTTTCTTCTTCTTGTTCTTCTTGTTCTTTTTCTTGTTCTTTGTCTTGTTCTTCTTGTTCTTCTTATTCTTGTTCTTCTTGTTCCTCTTGTTCTTCTTGTTTTTCTTGTTGTTGTTGTTGTTGTTCTTCTTCTTCTTCTTCTTCATCATCATCTTTTTTTTCTCGTTCTTCTTCTTGTTCTTCTTGTTCTTGTTCTTCTTGTTCTTGTTCTTGTTCTTGTTCTTGTTCTTGTTCTTCTTCTTGTTGTTATTGTTCTTCTTGTTGTTCTTGTTGTTCTTGTTCTTGTTCTTGTTCTTGTTCTTGTTCTTCTTCTTCTTCTTCTTCTTCTTCTTCTTCTTCTTCTTCTTCTTCTTCTTCTTCTTCTTCTTCTTTTCTTCTTCTTCTTCTTCTTCTTCTTCTTCATCATCATCTTTTTTTTTCTTCTTCTTCTTTTTCTTCTTCTTCTTCTTCTTCTTCTTCTTCTTCTTCTTCTTCTTCTTCTTCTTCTTCTTCTTCTTCTTCTTCTTCTTCTCTCTCTTCTTCTTCTTCTTCTTCTTCTTCTTCTTCTTCTTCTTCTTCTTCTTCTTCTTCTTCTTTCTTCTTCTTCTTCTTCTTCTTCTTTCCTTCTTTCCTTCTTTCTTCTTTCTTCTTCTTTTCTTCTTCTTCTTCTTTTCTTCTTTCTCTTCTTCTTTCTTCTTTCTTCTTTCTTCTTCTTCTCTTCTTTCCTTTTCTTCTTCTTCTTCTTCTTCTTCTTCTTCTTCTTCTTCTTCTTCTTCTTCTTCTTTCTTCTTCTTCTTCTTCTTCTTCTTCTCTTCTTCTTCTTCTTCTTCTTCTTTTCTTCTTCTTCTTTCTTCTTCTTCTTCTTCTTCTTTCTTCTCTTCTTTCTTCTTCTTCTTCTTCTCTTCTTTCTTCTTCTTCTTCTTCTTCTTTTCTTCTTTCTTCTTCTTCTCTTCTTTTCTCTTCTTTCTTCTTCTTCTTCTCTTCTTTCTTCTTTCTTCTTCTTCTTTCTTTCTTCTTTCTTCTTTCTTCTTCTTCTTCTTCTTCTTCTTCTTCTTCCTTCTTTCTTCTTCTTCTTCTTCTTTCTTCTTCTTCTTCTTCTTCTTCTTCTTCTTCTTTCTTCTTCTCTTCTTCTTCTCTCTTCTTCTTCTTCTTCTTCTTCTTCTTCTTCTTCTTTTCTTCTTCTCTTCTTTCTCTCTTCTTCTTCCTTCTCTTTTTCTTCTTTTTCTTGTCTTTTATCTCTTCCTTCCTCTTTTTCTGTTCCGTTTTCTTTCGTCTTTCTCTGTCTTCTTTCTTGCTTTATTGCTCCCCGTCTTATTCTTCTTTTGTTGTTGTTGTTGTTGTTGTTGTTGTTGTTGTTGTTGTGAGGTCTTGTTTCTGTTTACCGTTAGTGGCTATATCTTGTCACAGCGAGTTTAGCGTGTGAAAGATTGGAGATGTTTTGACAAGGAACATGG
>JAPXFY010007551.1:0-10584 GCA_030674185.1 Monoplex corrugatus | reverse complement strand
GTACCGCCTTCATCTCCACCTCTGCCACTGCCATGTGACTGTGATAAATTGAAATTATGTCTGTTTAATGCTCAGTCAGTGTGCAAAGACGGCAAAGCCGATGTCATTGCTGACTTCATCACAGACGAGCATATTGACATTGTATTTATCTCCGAAACTTGGCTTAACCCCTTGGTCACGAACCCATACATGCGAATCTCACTCCGAGTGGATATAGGCTTGCTTCTTTCCATCGCCCATCCCGAGGTGGTGGTATCGCCATCCTCTACAATGACTCACTCCATTCCCGCCTATCTTTCTCGCAGTCTCTGCCTTTCTCCCATCCTTCTTTGAGCACGTTGAAGTATCCTTCCAATCCACCCCTCACCCCATCACCTTCTCCTGTGTCTATCGACCTCCACCTAGCTCTGCCAACAAGCTCACCACATCCATGTTTCTCTCTGACTTTGACCAACTAATTGATTACTACTGCCTCTTACCTGGAAATCTCATCATTCTAGGTGACATCAATGTCCACTACGACAACACTCACCGTTATGACACAAGACATATCATCAACTCTCTGTCCAATCACAATATGACACAACATATTTCTGAACCAACCCATAAAAAAGGTCATATTCTTGACTGGATCATTTCTCGTGATCACCACAATTCAGCTACTGACAACTGCCTAGTTCTTTCTACCCGTCTAACTTCAGCCCTTCCATCTGACCACTCTGCAATTCTCTGTTCTCTTGACATTTCTCCTCCTTCCCGTACCACGCGCACAGTGACTCGACGCAATCTCAAATCTATTGACCTCTCCACATTTTCATCTGATGCCTCCCGCCTCCTTTCTGAAAAGTCACACAACCTTACCAATGAATTCTATACTACTCTCCACCATCTTCTGAACACTCATGCTCCAGCGATAACTCGTCTTTTACCTGACCGCCCCCCTACCCCCTGGCTCACTCATGAGATTGCCTGTGCAAAACGTGCCCGCCGCAGGTCAGAGCGCCGCTGGCGCAAATCCAAACTCACTGTACATAGGCAACTTTTCCAAGCCTCTAAAACAAAAGTATCCACCCTCATTGCATCTGCAAAAACAAGCTATTTCCAAACCAAAATCCTGAATGCCTCTTCTTCAAGAGAACTCTTTACAACCATGAATCATCTCGTTGGCACACGAAAAGATTTACTCTCCCAACAAAACACACAAATGAAGAACTCCCATCTGTATTCTCCAAGTATTTCACCACCAAAATACAAACTCTTCGTGACAGGCTTGACAGGACACCCTGTCAACCATGCCCACCTGACCCTTCCTTCTCTGGCACACCTCTTACTACTTTTATCCCAGTCTCACAAGAAGAAATTCTCAACACAATCAGATCCATGTCGTTCAAAACCTGCGAACTGGATCCTCTTCCAGGTTCTCTCTACTCTGACTGTCTCCCTACTCTCCTCCCATTCATCACTGACATTATCAACACTTCTCTTCAAACTGGAACTGTCCCAGATTCTTTCAAGTCTGCTATTGTTCACCCTCTCCTCAAGAAATACAATTTAGACCCAAATGAACTGAAAAATATACCGGCCTATCTCTAATCTCTCTTTCTTGTCAAAACTGCTTGAAAAAGTTGTCCTCAACCAGCTGAACTCTCACCTGTCTGCCAACAATCTTCTCAATCCTTTCCAGTCAGCCTACCGCCAGTGCCATAGCACTGAAACTGCCCTGCTACACATTCTCAACAATCTCCTCCTTGCAACTGATACTGGCAAAGTCTCTCTCCTCACACTCCTTGATCTGTCTGCAGCCTTTGATACCATTGATCATGGTATTTTCCTTTCTAGACTTCATCATACTTTTGGCATCTCTGACATTGCTCTCTCCTTTTTCACTTCATATCTGTCAAACAGAAAACAAACTGTTCTCATTAATGGCACTTACTCTCAACCTGCATGCCTGACCTGTGGTGTTCCACAAGGATCTGTCCTTGGCCCTGTTCTTTTCACTCTTTACACCTCCCCCCTGTCCACCATCATCAACTCCCACTCTATAAAACACCACTCCTATGCTGATGACACCCAACTTCTAGACAGTGACACACCAGACAATATACAGCACCTCTTGACTCGCACCACTAGTGTTACTCGGACATTAAGAACTGGATGACGTTCAACAAACTTCAGCTTAATGACGACAAGACAGAAGCTATCCTCATTGGCACCCGTCAGAAACTTTCTCAGCTGCCTCCTCTTTCTCTCCCATTATGTAACACATCAGTCCCAATTTCTGATTCAGCTAAAAACCTTGGTGTCTGCATTGACTCTACCCTCTCCATGAACAACTTTGTTTCTCAAACTGCCAGATCTTGCTACTATCACCTCCATCGTATAAGCTTGATCAGGAAGTATCTCTCTGTGGAAACAACTGCAAAACTCGTTCTCTCCTTCATAATGTCTCGCATTGACTATTGCAATTCACTCCTGTCTGGTCTTCCTGCCTCCACCATTCACATCCTACAGCGCATTCAAAACAATGCTGCACGCCTTGTACTCAAAAAGAAAAAAGCTGACCACATATCTCCTCTCCTGGCACAACTTCACTGGCTCCCTGTATCAAAGCGCATACAATACAAACTAGACACCATGTGCTACAAAAGCCTCAATAACGCAGCCCCCGATTACCTGTCAAGCCTACTTGAGATCTATGTTCCCTGACGTACCCTCCACTCTGCCTCCGATCCTCTGACTTTTCGCTTTCCACGCACCAAGCTCAATACCTATGGTCCAAGAGCCTTCTCTGTTTCTGGTCCACTTTCCTGGAACAAACTTCCTCTCTCTGTCCGTCAGCAACCTACTTTTGTCTTCTTCAAGTCCGCTCTCAAAACTCACCTTTTCTCCTCTGCATAAAATCCTGACCTCACTTATCCCCCCTCTGTAGCCTGTCTCCACTCGGAAGGGAATCACATTGTAATATATATTTGTATATAATATGCTCTCTATAATTTTCCATTGCTTTTATTCTTTTTCCCCATTTATAGCCATGTGTAAGTGTGTGTGTGTGTGTGTGTGCGCGCGTGCGTAAGTGTATGTTCAGCGCTTAGATTTGATTTTTATCGAGATTTTGCGCTATATAAATATTGTAATTATTATTATTATTATTATTATAAATCTTTTACTTATCAGGATGTAATCAATTTGATTTATAGTATTATCTCCTGGATTCATCCATGTAGATTTTCTTCTATTAGGCTTTTCAAACCAGGTGTTTCCTACTATGAACTAATTCATCAATGTTCATTCCACAAGTTTATCTCCACTTTCATTTTGTGTGCCAAGGCGAAGAGGTCCAAATATATCCTCCACCCTCTCCTGCCCCACTTTAGCATTAAAATCTCCTATTATTACTGTAATATCCTGTGATTTGCATTGACCCTTAGCTGTCTCTAATTCTTCACAGAAGTTGTCAACTTCTTCTTGAGTACTTGCGGTTGGAGTGTATTTTGGATGAAGCTGATATCAAATGCCTTGCCCTTTAACTTAAATAGCAAAACTCGTCTGACACAGCCCAGTATCCCTTGATTGATTTTGACTTGTCCTTTTCTGTCATGATGCCTACTCCTCTTTCATATGTGTTTCCACCAGAACGTATTATTGTATATTTGCTTGACGCTATCATGCCTGCATCCTTCCATCTCACTTCTCCTAGTCCTAAAATATTGATGTCAAGCCTTTCCATCTCCATCTTGATATTTTCCAATTTTCTGCTTTGCAGCAATGTCCTGATATTCCACGTTGCAATTTTGATGTTTTTTAATTTGATCACAGTAGCTTGCTGACGGTTGGGTGTCACCTGCGCAGCATGACAGTCCACAAAGGTGCTCCACAGGAAACCCTATTAACGTCGTATCATCCTTTTTCGTGGTTTGACTGGCCATCATGAAGTCGGGAATATACGACAGTGGTTTCCCATTGCCTTACATCAGTTTTTGTGCGGACTGTCCGCTAGCCTTTGTCGTTCCCACGACAACCCACAAGGCAGTGGGAGTGATTTTCTGTCAGGTTATACTCCCAGAGCCTTATTCTCTCCCGTGATAACCACAAGACAGTGGTGTTTTTTCTATTAGGGTTCATTTACTCCTTAAGCCTTTGTTTCACCTGAGAGACCCACAAGGCAGTGGTGCTATTTACGTATAGCTGGGAGTCTGGTTCGTGGGCACCAGGACATGTCCGCACGCTGGTGGACCTGAGTGCCACACGTTTGGGGGCCAGACCTCCTCCAAGTCCCTCGAGTATAGCCTGAGTCCATGAGGTGCTCAGTTACCACATGTCGCCACGAGGAGGCACAATGTAGGGCTTGCTGATGGAGAGGCTATGTACTGACGGAGAGAGACTTACACAATCTGCTGTCCTTTTTGCATAGCTGCAAGCACCAGTGCTAGCCAGCAGTGCAGGCTGAAACCAAGAGGTGACAAGTACGCAGTCGCTATCCAACACACAAGAATTGGCGTGTGTATCCGACTTTATACCATATACACGTGTTGACATAGCAACCGTCAACCACCAACAAGCATACTCTGATAGGGTTGTTTGTGCTATTCCAATGGACTCATTATTATCAAAAATATCATCACCATCATCATCGTCATCATCATCATCGTCATCATCATCGTCGTCGTCGTCATCATCATCATCATCATCATCATCATCATTACCACCACCACCACCACCACCACCACGATTAATATTATCGTCATCAGCAGCAGCATCACCAGCATTATCATCATCTACCACTGATCTGTTTCAACAGGCACCTTCTACAACGAGGACAAAACAGTGTAATGATACGTTATGTGTAGTATTTTGTGGCATCTGGGACGTGTGTTATCTCTTAAACACTGCATCTTGTTCTCAAAATGATATATCTGCCATCCCTATGTCGTCAGTCACAACAATTAGTATCACAACCAATATGACAGTAAAGAAGCCATATATCCGGTGCGTTCTGTTGGTTGAAATAAAACATGGATATTACATGAATGTGCTAATTGACCAACTAAGAGGACGCTATAAAGGTGATGCAAATTTTACACTTAAATTATTTAATAATGAGAATCAGCATATTTTCAATGATACCATATTGAAAAACAGTGGTGTGACACGTGTATTTTCTAGGGAATTTTACCTGGAGTTTATAAGTCATATTCCACACAGGACGTCAGTAATAAACATACGATGTGTTGCGTTTGAAGGTGTTTTATTCAGTGACTTGCCTGTCGTTCATTTGTCAAACTCTACAGGCTATGTCACTTCACCACATCAAAATAACAAACATCAGAATTATCCATACAATTATGATGGCATCTTTTCTTTTGATCTGACAGGAAATGAGTCTGTCTTGATCAGTTTCAGCAATTTTGTTCTCAAAGAATCATACAAGTGTTTTGACAGTTATGTGAAACTTACATCTACAATGGGAAGAACATGGACAAAGTGTGGAAGACAGAATTTACCCCTGCAAATATTTCGGTCTTCTGTGGAACTGCGTTTTCATTCTTATATGACATTACAGGACATTCGTGCTATAAAACTCCCTGATGATGTGACAACTGGGTTCAAGACGATGTTTGCCATCTTACCAAGATCACAAGAACCACAACAACTGTCCACAAATGTCTTGAACTGTTCTGTGTCCCATGTCCACATGTTCCAGCCCTTGTTGAACTGTAACTTGGACAGGGAATGTCAGGATGGGGAGGACGAACAGGACTGTGATTATAACAGTGATGACTGTCAACCTGGTGATATAGATGCAGGGACAAAATGCTTAAAGCTGTTTCGACACAAACACATGACATGGACTAATGCTCATCATGAATGCTTGCAGAATGGCCACAGTCTTGTGATGCTGGCTACAGTGGAAGAGTACAGAATGTTTGCAAACATTGTGTCCATGATGAGAAATGTTCACTTTGTGTATATTGGGGCTCGTTACAAAAAAGATTTTCTCAGTAGTTATTTCATATATGAGGGCCATTACAAACATGTAGGGCAATGGGTTGATAAGAGAATTGCTTTCATCCTCTATCATACACGTATTGCAACCTACGAATGTGCTGCATTTGTCTCAGGTCTGAAGTCACCATTTAGACCTGTTGTGTGTGAAAAACATTGATCAAGCAGATTTTTTCTGTGAATATGAAAAAGACAAACTGGCCACAAACAATAAAAAGATAACTCACTCTATACTACATCACATTTTAACAAGTTCAAAAGAAATCATTTGGAATGCCAATGTTAAGCAGTGTGCTGCAGGTCACATGACCAGAGATTTTCTGCCTTGTGACTCTCAAGAACCGTGCATAACAAGTGAATCCATCACGTCATGTGAAATCAAAGACGCTGTAATTCCCATGTTTCTATGTCCCCTATACAAAACTCCTTTGCATTACACACTTGTGTGTGACTTTGTTGCACACTTTTCTTCATGTGACGAACGTTTCTGTTACCATCCTCCCTGTACATCAACAGAAAGACAATGTAAGAATGGTCAGTGTATTTCTAGAGATCAGTTCTGTGATGGAAACAGAAACTGTTTTGACGGCTCAGATGAAAGCAGTCAGTGTGATAGAATACCTGATCTTTATATGCCTGTACCTGCTTTCCCACCAGCTATACTTTATACAGATGACAGAGACAGACTAAGATTCAGAAAGATGTCAGATTCTGAAAAGTGTCCTGACACTCATTTCCAATGCCCTGGTGGATATTGTTTGCCTGTTTTTCTTTATTGTAATGGTATTGTTGACTGTCCTGGACGTGAGGACGAGGCAGAGTGTGATAGCTATGAGTGTCCTGGCTTATATCGCTGTCAAGACACCAAGGTATGTTTTCATTCTGACAGTGTGTGTGATGGAGTGTTCCACTGTCCACGATATGATGATGAATTGGTGTGTGACGAAAGCTGTCCCGATATGTGTCACTGTCAGGGTCTGGCTTTTGTCTGTACTGCTAACTTCTCTGCCAAATCCTACACTAAAGTACGTTACCTGGATGCTACTGGTACAGGTATGACTCCAGGTGACTTAATTCACAACTTATACCTCATCCATCTCCGACTGTCAAAATGTCACATCAAAGTTCTTCCAGCTTTAAGATTTCCGAACTTGATTATTATTGATTTAAGCTGGAATGGTCTACAGTTCATTGACATCCAACAATTCCGACTGTTGCAGAATCTCAAGGAATTGGTATTATCTGGAAATCCACTCTCTGTAATAACTAGTGGAAGCTTACCGGGCAGAGATATCGAAAATCTTCAGAGAATTGACATATCGCACACTAATATCAAGGTTTATAATGTTAATTGCCGTGAGCTTAAAATGTTGAACATATCACACAGTAAGCTTACTACAATACCAAAAGAAGGGTTTCAGTTCACAAGATGGTTGGAAGTCTTTGATGTTAGAGGATCACCATTGTTTAACTTCTCCAATGATCTTCTGAGAAATCTCACCTTTCTGAGGTCTGTGTACACTGATAACTACGTCCTGTGTTGTAAAGTTATGTTACCAGACAACTTTCTCGCAAGGAACTGTCATGGTGAAGACTTACTGGCTTCATGTGATGATCTTCTCAAGTATACTTCCTACCGTGTGTCTCTGTGGGTTTTGAGTTTACTGTCCCTTTTGGGGAACCTTGGTAGCTTTGTGGGCAGGCTTTACTTTCTAAAAGGTACTTCCAGTCTACACAGCTTTGGTATATTTGTTGCCAATCTCACTGTGGCTGACTTCCTCATGGGTGTGTACTTGGCCCTGGTAGGAGTAGCTGACGAATCTACCATGGGGAATATTTATGGTACAATGTTCAGTGGAAAAACAGTGTTGCCTGTAACATTGCAGGCGTTCTGTCTGTGATATCAAGTGAAGTCTCAGCTTTCTTCATCTGTCTTATCACTTTAGATCGATTCCTTGTTTTACAATTTCCCTTCAGTTCAGTTCACTTCACTAGACAGTCAGCTGTAGTTGCATGTGGGATCATCTGGACTGCAGGGACTGTTCTTGCCATTATTCCACTGTTAACAATGACATTGCAATGGAATGTTTTCAGTCAGACAAGCATATGTATCCCTTTACCCTTCATGAATAAAGACAGTTTCTTGGGCTACTCTTATTCATTCACTGTGATGATTATACTCAATTTCACTTTGTTTGTGGTGATTGCAGTCGGTCAAGCCATCATTTATTTTTCTATACGATCCAACTCCATGAAAATGACAGCATCTAAAGACGCCATCATCGCCCGTCGTCTGATCACCATCGCTGTGTCTGACTTCCTGTGCTGGTTCCCCGTTGGCTTACTGGGTGTGCTGGCCTCCACAGAAACTACTGTCCCTAGAGAGTTGAACGTGGTTGTGGTCATCTTTGTGCTGCCCCTCAATTCAGCCCTCAACCCCTTCCTCTACAACTTCAATATCTTTATGGAGAAACGACTTAAAGCCCGGGAGGAAGCCATCATGAAGCGGCTGAAAAGCCGTGTGAAAGCTTTGTCATGACACAACACAACTTCAGGTCTTGTAACAAGACCACAGCTTTGTCATGACACAACACAACTTCAGGTCTTGTTAATAAGACTACAGCTTTGTCATGACACAACACAACTTCAGGTGTGATACCTTGTTAACCCAGACAACATACAGTCGACTTTGTCATGACACAACACAACCATCTTTCAGTGTTCTTTCTCTAACAAGACTACAGCTTTGTGATGACACAACACAACTTCAGGTCTTGTTAACAAGACTACAGCTTTGTCATGACACAACACAACTTCAGGTCTTGTTAACAAGACTACAGCTTTGTCATGACACAACACAACTTCAGGTCTTGTTAACAAGACTACAGCTTTGTCATGACACAACTTCAGGTCTTGTTAACAAGACTACAGCTTTGTCATGACACAACAGAGGTTCAGGTCTTGTTAACAAGACTACAGCTTTGTCATGACACAACACAACTTCAGGTCTTGTTAACCAGACTACAGCTTTGTCATGACACAACAGAGGTTCAGGTCTTGTTAACAAGACTACAGCTTTGTCATGATACAACACAACTTCAGGTCTTGTTAACAAGACTACAGCTTTGTGATGACACAACACAACTTCAGGTCTTGTTAACCAGACTACAGCTTTGTCATGACACAACACAACTTCGGGTCTTGTTAACAAGACTACAGCTTTGTGATGACACAACACAACTTCAGATCTTGTTAACAGACTACAGCTTTGTCATGACACAACACACTTCAGTCTTGTAATAGACTACAGCTTTGTCATGACACAACACAACTTCGGTCTTGTTAACAAGACTACAGCTTTGTCATGACACAACACAACTTCAGGTCTTGTTAATAAGACTACAGCTTTGTCATGACACAACAATTCAGGTCTTGTTAATAAGACTACAGCTTTGTCATGACACAACACAACTCCAGGTCTTGTTAATAAGACTACAGCTTTGCAGCAAATCAGATTAAATGACAAACTGATCTTGTATGAAAACATCTTTCTGGACAAATAGAGTCAGGAGTAGGCCTAAATTCTCTTTAATTAAATTTTCTGATTAAAAAATTCAGAAACACATTCAAATTGCTTGACTATCACATAAAGAGAAATTACTACCGTACAATGCCAGTCCTAAGTGCAAAATACGTTAAAGACTTTTTGAAATACAATACACATACGCACAAGCGGCACTATCTCTATTGTTACATGCATTCTCTGTCTCTCTTTCTGTATATGTATATATATATATATGTATGTGTGTGTATGTAGATGTGTATACACACACACATATATATACACATATAAGTATACGCACGCGTGCGTGTGTGTGTTATGTGTATATATATACATGTACATATATATATATATATATATATAATCATACATATAAACAAACACATAAACATAGATACATATATATACATATGTCATTCTGTCCATATCATGCATCTTTTCTTTGGGTGTCATCTGCCAGGTAAACCGATACCAACTCTGACTTCCAAAACACCCGAAGACGTTGCCCAGGAAACCAGTAATGTCCCCTGAATTGTGGCAACCACGACAACTCCTACATCTCTCCTGCTAGGTCGTGCTAGCGGTTTCCGTTCAGGGCAAAATAGCGGTTTTCATGAAATGATGGGCAAGTGAGCGTTTCTGATGAGGGCTGATGAGGGAGAGAAAGAGACAGACAGGAAAAAAAAACGGAGAGAGGCAGAGTTCAGTGCATGTTCTGTTGTTTAATTCTCTACTTCTGTGTTTCTTTATTTCTTTAATCTTTCTTGATGATGACATTTCTTTTCTCTTTCAATTTAGACAAGAAACGTGCCTTATGTGTTGTTGTTGTTGTTGTTGTCATTTGTTTGTTCTTCTTCTTCTTCATTAATTCCTTCCCTGTTGTTGATGATGATGATGTTGATGAAAGACACAGAGACAGAGAGAGAGACAGAGGCATGGCTGAGAGAGGCAGAGACAGAGACAGGAGGGTGTTTGATTGGTTGGTTGGTTGTTTCACTGATTGGCGTTTTCTGTCA
>JAPXFY010007550.1:0-10585 GCA_030674185.1 Monoplex corrugatus | reverse complement strand
CTGTTTCTAGTATATTCACAAAGGTTTTGTAGGTCCCTTTATTTTTTTTGCAATTAGCACGGTGTCATCTGCGTTCAAATTGTTTTTTATCTTTTTTCCCCCAACCTTTAACCCAAGGGATTTTTTCTGGTTTCTCATGATGTTTTTTTTTTATTAGTAAAAAAACAGATTTTGGGGGAAAAAACAAAAACCTGTCTGCCCCTCTTTGTTGTTTTTGGAAAGGTTTTCGTTGTTTTCTATTCCATTGCGCTTTTTTGTTCCCGTACTTTTTCTGTTTTTTCGTAAAACCCTTTTCCTCAAAAATTGAGTCTTCCAGTTGGTTGTTCAATTCATCATGTCTTACCCAATCAAAAGCCTTGGTGTTTTTAAACAAAGATAAAAAAACAAACCCTTTTATTCATCTCAATTGACCACTTATGATTTTTTCTTAGGATGTATATGGTTTAAATTATTTCCTTTTTTTTCCCACAAAATCCACACTGTTCTTCTGCAATTTCTCTTTTGATTCTATTCCATGCCCCATTTTTTGATTTTCTTAACAGGTTTTTGTTACTTTGACTCATAAAAATGATTTTTGCGATGGAGTTTGAATTCTATAGCCCTTTTTTTTCTTTGGAAGTAAAATTTAAAAATTTTTTTTTGACATATTTTTGGGGGGTTTTTTAAAGTGTCGTAAATTTCTTTTAGGAGGGACTGTTATTTTTTCCATGACAAAATTCCCTCCAGGGTTTTTAATCATCTCTGTAAAATTTGTTTTTTGGTCCTGGGGCTTTTCCTCGTTTCATCTTTTTCAGTGTCACTCTAACTTCTTTCTTTCTTTTGGGGTTTTGGTCCTTCAAAGTTCTTTTTTAAATGTGTTTTGTTTCTGTCATCCTAAAAAAGGTTTCTTTAATGTACTCCCCCCATCGGGTTAAATTTATTTTGTTTTTTCCCTTGTAAGTTTTCCCATCTTTCGATTTAAAGCAACCTGTTGTTGGGCATGTATTTTTCCTGTGGACAAATTTCTTCGGGTTCGTCTTTACATCCCCTAAAGGGACCCGATTTGGGGCGGTTTTCCATTTCTTTGCACTTTGTTTTCAGCAAAAATTCCCCTTTGTTCATTGCCCTATTCCTGACTCCTTGTTTATCTTCCTGTATAAACTCCTCTTTTTTCTTTGCCCTTCCCCCTTTTTTCCCCCATCAAGCCCAAAAATTTTATTAGTCATCCAGCTCTTTTTTTGCTTTTTTATTGGCCCCAGGGGTTTCTTTACAAGCTTCATTTTTTTTGAATTTTCTTTTTTTTTCCATTGTTCCACTGTCCCCGTCTTCCGGGGCACCCAATTTGTTTTGAAAAATGTAAATTAAAAAATTTTTTTGTAAACTTTTCATCTGTCTTTAAGAGTCCAAGGGGTTTTGTTTTATGTTGCTTTTGGTCTTTTCCTTTTCCCCAATTTTAGTCTAAAAAATTTCCCCCCTACAGGATTTTGGTCACTGTTGAGTCCCCGCGCCCGGTAATGTTTTTTTGACAGTTAAAGGGAAATTTTTAAATTTTTTTGTTGTATATTTAAAATTTTGTATGTTATATGTTTGATAGATGATAGATAGGCAGACAGGGCAGGAAATTGTAGATAGATAGATAGATAGTTATAGATAGATAGATAGATAGTTGATAGATTTATAGTTTGATAGTTATAGAAGATGGGGGAAAAGGGTGATATCATTTACAATTACAAGAAAAGGGGGATGAGGGCCTTATGCCCCTATTCATGGTGGGGTATCCCTCTTGTGCACCCGGGGGGATGGTCTTTTTGACAAGATAAATTTAAAACCCTAAACAACCCCGGGGGGTTCGGCCAAGCCCCCTTTTTTTTTTTCAATCTCATTGTGAATTTTCGTGGTGGAAAAGGATGAGTGATATGGTGTTTGCCATAAGCCAGCTGCAAGAGGGAAATGTCGTGAACAAGACCCGAAGCTCAACATGTCTGTTGTTTGGACCCAAACCTTTGACACCAATTTAAACCCGAAGGGTCAGTTTGGGTGAGGGTTTGAATTTGGTTTTCCCTTATTTAAAATTGTTTCCCGCCCATTGCTTCCCTTTCCCCAATGACAAGTTTGGGCAGGGTGCGAGAATGGGGAGGCATTTAAACCCTTACTTTGCAGAACAGGGAAAGAAATAGGATGCTTTGTAGCACCCCCCAAACCTTTTTCCCTCTTTTTGAGGCAATGCTACTTGAGGGATTTTAGATACTTTGACAAAGGGGGGTATACATCAAGTTTCCCCCCAGGTGGTATTCTTTAGATTAATTTTGGGGGAGACCCGTTAAACCCAAAAAAAGTGCTCAAAAATTAAAATTGGGGAAAATTTTTTTTGCAAAAACACTGTGCATTGGGGGTATTCCCCTCCAAAGGGCATCAAACTCTTTTTACCCTATTTTCTGCAGCCTGCAAGTGCTTTGGTTTTTTCGGTTAGCCTATACCCAAGGGCGAGGCTTTTTTTCAGCCCAAATCATCTGAAAACGGTTTTTTTTGGGAATTTTACCTCATCCAGTGTCATCAACAACTAAAAAGATCAAGATAGATACATTTTGTGGTTGGGGGTACAAATGAGGAGTAACGGATGTGGGCAATGTGAGGGGGGGCTGTGCATTTTAATTAACCCCTGCCCTTTTAAAGTTTCTTGGTTGTGGGACCTTTTGGGAAAAAAGTTCCACCCTTCAGATTACAGGCACACAGCAATTGTTCGTACTCTGATAAAGATATGTATTTTCCCCCAATTGCATATTCAATGTTTTATAGAAAACCCAAAAACTGTTGTACGGAAAGCGGGGTGGCCGTCGGAAAGCAAAGCCAGAGCAGGATCGAGGCAGCCGAGATGGGGGTTTTCAAAAGAATTTTGGGAGATTTTTCCCGGGACAGCAAAGAAAACAAACGAGACGTTTTGATGGAGGAAAGACAAAAAGTAGTTCACTCTTTAAGGGAAAGATTGGGAAAAAGACAAGCAACATTTTTTTCCATTTTTTGGGGAAGGGGGGTTTTGGGAGCACCTGGGTCAAAAGGGGAAAAGCTGGGGGGAAAAGGGGAGCCCCAGGTGGGCCCCGGGAAAAGAATGCGGGGAGGGCCCTTTGCGAGTGGGGGGGGATGAGGGGGGGTCGGGGAGATGCGGGGGGGCAACGAGGATAGAGTGGTTGGCAGTCCATGGTCGCCAACGCCATGGGGCCCAGGGAAACCTGATGTTGGGATGAGGCTTTTTCAATAGGGGAACGTTCCCCCCAAAAAAACTGTTAAAAAGATCTGAAAGGTCACATGCAAGATCAGTGCCCAACTTTTAAATTTTTCTGAACAAAGTGACTCATCACGTACTGAGATTCTGTCATCCAGGGGCCCAGCTTTGTTGAACAGAACTTTTTTATGGGGGTTTAGAGAAAACCCACCCCACAAGGTTGTTCGGGTAGGGAAAAGTTAAAAAAAAAGGAAAAACCTTTCCCAGGGGGGAAACAACCAAAGCAATACAAAGTTTAAAACCTAAAGGGCCAGTTTCCCTTAGCTTTGGCTTTCAAAAAAAAAAAAAAAAATCCCCCAAATTGGGAAACACGGGCTGGTCAGGGCAACTTGGCGAAAACAGAGTACGCGGGGCCAACCATATGTAAACAGCAAAAAAAATTAATCAACAGAAAAAGGGAAATTGGGAAAAAAAAACCCTGGGCCCTTCGGGAAACCCCTTGGGTGGGGGGAATTACGTGCCTCCAGGAGATGTTTTCCAGGACAAAATTTTACTTGCTCTTTCTATCGGATCGACAAGAGACTCTTGCTCTCCTTCTCGTGAGAAAAGGGAAACGCCACTTTTCTTTTTCAATTTTCAGTTTAAAAACGAAAGCAAAAAAAAATCCCTTAAAAACAAGCTCTTCTCTACCATTACCCCGGGTAACCCAAGGGCCCCACTTGGGGAACAGAGAGGGCGATCTCTAGGTATCTCCATAAAGGGAGGAAATAGGCAAAGGAGTTGACCCAAAAATTCTCAATGCCCCAACTTTAAAGCCCCAATGAGCTAACCAGAGGACACACGCAAACTAGGCCAAAAATCTCCATACCTGAAAACGTTGGGAAATAACCCATGTCAACTTAACCCGGGCATAATTCATCAAAAAAAAACACTAGGGTCAAATTAGAGTTTAGATTTTGGGAGTTTGTTACCCTGCAAGGTTTGAAAAAAACAAAAAACATAAAAAACAAAAAACAAAAAAAACAAACAAAAAAAAAAACAAACAAAAAAAAAAAAACCTCGAAATTCCCCTTTCCCAGGTCACTCAAAACAAAAGAAAAAAACAAATCGACTGGGAAAAAAAGGGCGAGTTTAAAAATCAAGCCTTTTTTTATCTACGGGAATAAAAGAAATAAAATACAAAAAAAATTCCTTTGGCACACTCCCAGAGCTTAAATTACTTTCGTGTGCTTAGTAAAAAATACCCAAAACTATATTCCTAACGGTTTTATAACCACTTCCCGTTTCTTTATCCTGACCCTTTTACCTTTTCTTTCCCTTTTTTTCATCTCGGAATTTATTAGGTCCCTTTCCCTTCACCTTTTTTGGTTTCCTTTTCGGGTCCCGGGCTACAAAATTTAAAATTTCCGTTTCTACCCATTCTTCATCATGTTTTCATCGCTAAACAGAATGTTTCCATCTTTATTTTCTAACATTTTCTTTTCCCCCTTGGGCCTCTTTTTTGTTTTTTTCAGTGCTGAATTTAAAAAACCTTTAAAAAATTTTTATGTTCTAAATTCCCCTTTACTTTTTCACAAATTTTTGTCCCAACCAGTTTTCTTTTCTTATTTTCAGTCTACCTTGATTTATTTTGTTGATTTTCTTAAAATTTTTCCCCAACATTGTTTTTCAAATTTTCTTCTTTCTTTCCCTCATGTCTAAAATTTCTTTGTCATCCATTTCCTGTTGGCTTTTTTGGTTTGGGTTTTGGGGACAATTCCTCAGTTGGTTCAGCGATACAATCTATGACTTTTTCCCAGTGTTGTTACTTTGGCCCATTCCCAATTTGAGCCTTTTGGAAATTTTAAATTTCCCTTTCCCCTTGCCCCCCCTTTTCCTTTATAGCTGTCTTAATTTTTCAATGTTTTTTGAGGGGCAGTGTCCCCTTTTTTAGGGGATTAATGAAGTCTGTTTTCTTTCTTCTTTTGTTGCTCTCCCCCTGTTTGGTTTCAAAAAATTCAAGCCCGTGAAAAAAATTCCCCTCGCATACAGCGAAAGGTAGGCGAAGCCTAGTGTTCTTATCTTGTAAAATTTAAATTTAGGGGGGTATCCTATAGCTCTTCGTTAGTCATGCGTGTTTCCCAAAAGACATTTAATGCCCTCCCCAAACATGCAAGTATACGTCCCTTTTAAAAACTCTTTTCCATTGCTTTGTTAAGGTCCTTTTTTCGAGTTGTTGAGCAACACGACTCGACAGTTTGGGTATAAAGAGACGAAACTTTGTTCTTTTTTCAAGTTTAAAAAATCCATATCATTTTCCCCCTGTGACATGCAGACCCAAACAAAGGGGTTTTCGAAAAAGAGATTTTTTTCCCGATGCTCTCCATCCAAAACCCCCCAGTTAAACTTTAAATTGGTGACTTGCTCGTGGGCTCCCCCATTGATAGTTTTTTTATTTTTTTGTTTTCACGACTTTCGTTGTACATCATCCTTTCGTTTTCTTTGCATTGTAGGCAGTCCAAATTTGCTGCTTCAACTTCAACCTGTTCCAGTTGATCTTTGCTTGTGATTTTTTCATTGGTTTGAGTGCAAATTTTTTTCAGCAAAGTCGAGATCTGTTTAAACTGTCAGCAGGTTACCGTCGACTTCTTCTTGGGGGTGCAAAGTTAAAAACCCGTTCTTCCCTTTTTTTGCTATAGCTTTTCTCATCAGATAGTCCACGACTACAGCAAAAAAAAGATAAGGGGCAAGGGGTCTCCTTGAAATTTCCCCCCGCTGAGATTTTAAAAGTATTCTGTTTCACCATAAGGGGAGAGCCCCTTTTGCCCCGAGTACCCGTTAAATTGCTAATGGCTCTCCTATTATTTTGGAATTTCCGTTTTGTTCCAGGGAAACTTCATCATTTTCCCCGATGTTCAATGTCAAAAGCTTTGCTGAAGGGCTACAAAACAAAGGTTTCCTTGGGTTGTTGTGCTTTAACCTTCGATGATTCTTCGCAGTGCCAAGTTAGAGCAGTTTTTGTTGTGGGGGAAGCCTTTTGGTTGTCCCGCAGAAGTGGGTCAAGATGTGGTTTTTATTCTGTTTTAAAAGCACTTATTGTTTCCTTTGCCACTACTGTGAAAAATCCGTTTCCTTTTGTAGTTGGGGTTTTTACTGAGGTCTCCAAAACCTTTGGCAGTGTTGTTGTTGAAATTGACCCTTGCTGTGGTTTCTCTCTGTTGGGGAAACAGCGGGTTTGCGGAAATTTATACATATCATCCCGGTTGCAGAATTTTTGAATTTTGGGCCCCAATTTTCCCTTTTTCGCAGTGATTTCCTGTCTTCAATGATTTTTTTAAAAGTTTTTAAAAATTCGGGGCATTGGAAAGGCCAGTGTTGTGGGTTTTTAGTATTAAAAAAAGGTGGTTATTTCTTCATCTCGGCTATTTTTTGGTATGTGTGGTTCTTTGGGCCCAGTGATTTGCTGAAATGATTGTGCCCTTTTTTGGATTCGATCTTCCTTTCTTTTGACCTGAAAGATTCCCTTGTTAGTTTTCTTTCGTTTCCCCCGATTCATTAATTTTAACCCCCCCGCTTCTTTTCTGTTGTGCCCTTCTGTAAAATTCTTCTTCTTTCTTTTTTATTTCGGTTTTTCTTCTTCGAATATTGATTGTTTGGGTAGTTAGAAAATTTCGTTTTCTTCCAGCAGGATTCTGTGCTTTTCCTCCGGGTGCATTGCTTCTTAAATTTTTGAAGGCTTTGTTGACCCCTCCCGCCTAGGCAGTATTGACGTTCTTTGCTGTGTTCTGTCTTTTTATATGTTTCTTAGTTGGAAAGAGGTTTTTAGCTATCTCATCATTTGCTTTAAAGGGCCCTTTGGGATCTGTTTATCCATAAACGGTTTTAGAGCACTGCTCCGCAAGCCTGTTTTGCACTTGCCCCGGGGTTCGTTTTTCTGCGTTCTTCCCTCACTCTGAGAGTTGACCACTAAAACATTTTCTTTTGTGGTTTATGTTTTTTTTTCTGTGTTGCAGACTAAGGGCCCCAAAATGCGCTGTAATGCTTTTTGATTCCCCATCCCATGCTTGCCAAAAGGGCCATAGGTTCCACATTTTTCACTGTGTTCTTTTCCCTTCCCGGTTTTATAAGAATGTAATCTATTTGGGTCTTTTTTCCCCTCATGTCAGACATGAAGTCCCCAACTTTCCCCATTCTTTTCTGGGAAAATTGGTGTTGGTTATAACCCTTTGGGGTTTCCTCTGGGAAATTTTTTGAAAAAGTTCCCCCATTGTTTTTGTATGTTGATTTGGGTTTTTGTATTTTCACTGAAAATTTTGCCGGGTGGGTTACAGTCACCAAAAAACAATGATTACTTTTTGTTTTGGGGCAGTTGTTTTATGGGCTTTGGGGGTGTGGCATTAAAGTTTTTGCCCTTTTCGTTGCCTTCTTTCTGGTGCGTGGTGTTATGATTGTGGTTGGGTTTCCATTAAAATCTGCCCAAAAATTTTATCGCTTATTTATTAAACCCCCAAAATCCCTCATTTCACTTTCGATGTTTTTTTTTGAAAACACATTCCTACACCGCCACATGAAGCATTGTTTTTTTATTTCTCCATTTCGGTTTTATGTTTTTCTAATGTGCAAAATCCTGGAGTTGTTCAAAATTGGTTGTCCCAATGTTTTGTCTTCGTGTACAATTTTATGGTTGCTTACCAAGGGGTTGTAAGATTTGTGTTTGGTTTTTAAGATAAAGTGCAAGTTAACTCGCTTTTCTTTTTCTTCTCAGAGTTCTCAATTTTGAAAATTTCTATGTTGGCTTTTTGCTTTTCAATGAACAATTTGCTTGCCTTTCTTTGTTGTTTTCAATCGGGGCACATTTCTCCCTTGTTTTATTTTCTCTTGAAATTTTCAAAGCTTCAAATCTGTTTCTTGCTTCTATGTTATATTTTTTGTTTTTTTGATGTCAGAATCACAGGCTTCTGTAGTTTGAAAAATTTGGAGGTTTACTTTTTTCATCCTTTCGGGGGCTGGGTTTTAATCATGGCCTTTAAGGACCCCAAAGGTTTTATTGGTGCAGTCAGAACTTGGGTATGGTTTTTTTTTGATTTATTGCAAATTTGTAAATCTGTGGGGGGATCAGGGTACAGGGGCTATTTTTATTTTGGCTCTGTCTTCTGGGTGTTTCCATGTCCATTTATCTTCTTTCCCAAAGGTTTTTTTAAAAAAGGTGTTTGCCCAAAAAAAAAAGTCGTTATGTGGCTAACATAACCCTCTTTTATTTTTCTGTTCTCCAAGGGCCCCTTTGGGGTTTAGACTTAAAACCCCCCCCAAAAAGGCCCTCGGTTTTTAATTTACTTTTTAATTCACTTTTAAACGGATTTTTTGTTTTTTTAAAAATTTTCACTTTAAAAAACACAATGCAAAATCAAATAACATTATTTCAAAAAAAAAGCTTTTTTGCTACGTAGCACTTAATTTTAAAAGCCAAAAATTGGGGCAAAAGTCATATTAAATTTGACAACGTGTTCACAAATTCATCAAACCCCTGCGCCATATGTCATCAAGAAGAATCGTATTTTGATTGAAAATAAAACGTTGTTTAATTTAAAAGGCCCCCCTCCCCCCCCCCACCCCCTGCCCCGCACTGTGAAAATCGTGCATGCTTTCATCGGAGGTTCAATTAAAACCCTTTGACTCGTGCACCCATTCCACCCCTGCAAAAAAATTTTAAACCTTGATTCCCCCACCGTGTCCCCGCTTAAATGCAGAAAGTGGTAATTCGGTGGGGAATCAAAGGGTTAGTTTTTGCTTTGCTGGCAGGGCTGGTGATGCGCTTTTCCCTGGTGCACAGGGTGCGGGAAGGTAAAAAGGGGGTTAATACATACAGAAAAAACCTGATCAGAGCTTATAGGGGCAATCATTTGCCTTGAAATTTTGGGTAAAGCAAAAATTTTCCGTGAAATTAATGTAGGAAAATTCTACTGACATTGGCTTTTTTCAGTGTGTTCTTTGCCCCCCAATTTCCCCGAGGTTCTGAAAAAAAACACAAAAAAACTGATGAGCCATTAAAACACTTGCGCAACAATGGGGCCTCCCGGATATTTACAAATAAATACATGCCCACTGCCCCCCCCAAAAAAAACCCTCTCCGATGAACTGTTGGGGAAAATTTTCATAACGACAGAGGGAAATATATTTTCCCAAACCCCCTTGCACTACGATTTCAACTCTTTGGACACCAGGTAGATTGGGACAATTACCCACAATAAGATTCTATCTTTTTTTCCTTGCAAAACCTGGGCCCGAAGACTTATAAGGCAATTCTTGCACCTTAAACCCGGGGGTTTTTTAGTCAGGAGGTTCCCAAAAGATGCCCCGGGAAAGGGACAAGACAACTGGACAAAATTGAAGCAGGACCTTTCCTTTTATGGGGTTAGGGGACGCCCATTAAGATCTGAAAAAACGACAAAAACCCCGGGAAACAAAAAAAATTTTTCCCTTTCCCTGCATGTTTTTAAAAATTTATCCCCCATTTGCACCCATGTGATTTTTGTCAGGTGAGCTGATATACGAAATTTTGGGGTCGCTTCCCTGAAAACAAATCGACTCCTTTCCCTCTGCCCGGGAAAGGGGTCTGTATGGTTTCCGTAGACATAAATCTCCGGGGCTGAACTTCGGTTCAACAAAAAAAGGCACCAAGAAAAACAAGTTTTTCGCGGGTCCAAAATTTCAACACGAAAAGGGCGAATTGAACAATTTGGGCTGCAAAAGGGACCCCCCCCCCCCCACACACACACAAATTGGGTTTCTCACCCAAAGACAAGTCCACCCGACCCGACGGCAACACGTGCAACACCAAAAATTTAAAGCGGCAAAAAGTTCAGAGAAAAAACCCGGCTTGGGGTGGGGGGGGGGAAATTCCCAAAGGGCCCCCTGCTGTCAAGGCCCAAACCGCAATTTTACGTGGGGTTTTTCGACCAAAAACCCGTGGCTTTAAAAGGGTGGGCATATTTTGGGTTTTTAGCTGTTTGGGGCACAAAAAGCATTGAATAATGGGTGAACATGCTATTTTAAGTTTTCCAAAAAAGTGTCAGTGAAGGAAAAATAAAGGGGGCTGAGGCTACCATTAGAAAAGGTACATCATGAAAAAAGGGAAAAAAGTTTTGGGAGTTAACCCTTATGGCAAAATAACTTTAAAAAGGGATGGTAACACAATGTATAAAAAAATTCAATGTGAAAATTTTCCCTTTAGACGGTTTTTTAAATACAAAGGGGTTTTACGAGGGGTATGGCAGTTGGGAAAAATTAAACATCCCAAAAAAAGGAAAAATGAAAAATTTTTCACAAAATATGTTTCAGGAAAAAAAACGTTCTTTGTGATTTTTTTGTTTTTTTACAAAACGTATATGTTGTAATCGTTTTTTTTTT
>JAPXFY010007549.1:2500-5000 GCA_030674185.1 Monoplex corrugatus | reverse complement strand
ATAGATAGATAGATATATAGACAGATAGACAGATAGATAGACAGACAGATAGATAGATAGATAGATAGACAGATAGACAGATATATAGACAGATAGATAGATAGATAGATAGATAGACAGATAGACAGACATATAGATAGATAGATAGATAGACAGATAGACAGATAGATAGATAGATAGATAGACAGACATATAGATAGATAGATAGATAGACAGATAGATAGATAGATAGATAGACAGACAGATAGATAGACAGACAGATAGATAGATAGATAGATAGATAGATAGACAGACAGATAGATAGATAGATAGATAGATATATAGATAGATAGATAGACAGACAGATAGATAGATAGATAGATAGATAGATCGATAGATAGATAGATAGATAGACAGACAGATAAATAGACAGATAGATAGATAGATAGATAGATAGATAGATAGACAGACAGATAGATAGATATATAGATAGATAGATAGATCTAATCTGAAGTAGCAATACTAAAAGAAACAGCAAAGGATGAAGAAAAATGAATACAAACACGCAAAGAACACATTCAAACAAACAAACAAAACGAAAACAGCTAAAGAAGCAACAACACGACAAACAGCTATAAACAAAGAAAAAAGAAATAGGAAAAAGAAACAAAGTCTCCTCAAAAGAAGGAGTTTAAGAATGTGAAATAAGAATGATAACGGGAGGTACAC
The DNA here is from genome assembly GCA_030674185.1 of Monoplex corrugatus. Classification (NCBI taxonomy): domain Eukaryota; kingdom Metazoa; phylum Mollusca; class Gastropoda; order Littorinimorpha; family Ranellidae; genus Monoplex; species Monoplex corrugatus. The sequence continues at coordinate 4,292 of JAPXFY010007549.1, read as the reverse complement.
GGGAATCAAATTACAACAACAACAACAACAACAACAACAGCAACAACAACACAACAACAATGCTACAAGAAACGTGAAACGCACACCAGGCTAACCAGACAAACATACAAACAGCAACAGAATAGCGCTGAAGAAACTGTATCAACAGAAGAGAAAGATAGGTCAACAGCACAAGCAACATTAATGTGAGTAGGGTCAACATTAAAAGAAGATCGGCTGAGGTAGCAGATCAAGAAGCAGTAGTGGCACAAACAAAAGATATTTAAGTAAAAATGAAAAACAATAAAAGAATACAACAATGGACAATAAATATAAGCATAGCCAAGTAGAATTACCCATTGGGAAGAAGAAACAGAATAACATGAAAGGAATTTAAGAAACTACATAAATGAACAAATTCCAGCAGAAAACGAAGAGGAAACATAAAAAGCAAGAAACAAACAAACAAAAATGAACAATGATTCGGGTAAAAGAAGAAGCGGCGAAAGCTGTAACAATACGATAAACTGAAGTACAATATAAATGCAGGAACAGTAGACAACGATAAGCAGAACAAAAATCATATATATACTAATTAACAACATTTACAGAGGAAGTTATTAAAAAAACGAAACAAACAAGAAGAATGCGAAGAAGAAGAAGAATACGAAGAAGAAGAATGCGAAGAAGAAGAAGAAGAATGAGAAGAAGAAGAATGCGAAGAAGAATGCGAAGGAGAATGCGAAGAAGAAGAAGAATGCGAAGAAGAACAAGAATATGAAGAAGAAGAATGCGAAGAAGAAGAAGAAAAAGAATGCGAAGAAGAAGAATGCGAAGAAGAAGAATGCGAAGAAGAAGAATGCGAAGAAGAAGAAGAATGCGAAGAAGAAGAAGAAGAAGAATTGCGAAGAAGAAGAAGAATTGCGAAGAAGAAGAAGAATTGCGAAGAAGAAGAAGAATTGCGAAGAATTGCGAAGAAGAAGAATTGCAAAGAAGAATTGCGAAGAAGAAGAAGAATTGCGAAGAAGAATTGCGAAGAAGAAGAAGAATGCGAAGAAGAAGAAGAAGAATGCGAAGAAGAAGAAGAATGTGAAGAATGCGAAGAAGAAAAATGCGAAGAAGAAGAATGCGAAGAAGAAGAAGAAGAATGCGAAGAAGAAGAATGCGAACTAGAATGCGAAGAAAAAGAATTGCGAATAAGAAGAATTGCGAAGAAGAAGAAGAATTGCGAAGAAGAATTGCGAAGAAGAATTGCGAAGAAGAAGAAGAAGAATGCGAAGAAGAAGAATGCGAAGTAGAATGCGAAGAAGAACAATTGCGAATAAGAAGAATTGCGAAGAAGAAGAAGAATTGCGAAGAAGAATTGCGAAGAAGAAGAAGAAGAATTGCGAAGAAGAATTGCGAAAAAGAAGAATTGCGAAGAAGAAGAAGAATGCGAAGAAGAAGAATGCGAAGAAGAAGAATGCGAAGAAGAATTTCGAAGAAGAAGAATAGGAAGAAGAAGAATGCGAAGAAGAAGTAGAAGAATGCGAAGAAGAAGAATGCGAAGAAGAAGAAGAATGCGAAGAAGAAGAAGAAGAAGAATGCGAAGAAGAAGAAGAAGAATGCGAAGAAGAAGAAGAATGCGAAGAAGAAGAAGAATGCGAAGAAGAAGAAGAATCCGAAGAAGAAGAAGGCTAAGAAGAATGCTAAGAAGAATGCAAAGAAGAATGCGAAGAAGAAGAATGCGAAAAAGAAGAATGCGAAGAAGAAGAATGCGAAGAAGAAGAATGCGAAGAAGAAGAATGCAAAGAATGCGAAGAATGCGAAGAAG
>JAPXFY010007548.1:0-10589 GCA_030674185.1 Monoplex corrugatus | reverse complement strand
ATTTTTGGGGGTTTGTTGTTTTTTCTTTTTGTTTTTTGTTTTTGTTATTTTTGTTTTGTTTTTTTTTTTTTTTTTTGCCCTTTTGTTTTTTTAAAAAAAAGTTTATGTCCTTTCCCAGGATTGATGTTGGGTTTTTTTTTAAGCGCATTTTGGGTTTAGGGGGTAAACGAGAAGAATTTTTTGGAAAAATTTTTTTTGCCCGTTTTTATACATTTTGGTACCCTATGTACTTAAATTTTTTTATTCAGGTATTCTATTTTATTGTGGTTTTAATTGGGGGGGGTTTAAAGCCAGGGAAAGTCCCTTTTAATTGTGACAAATGCATGACATATTATTTTTTCCCTTTTTTTCTAGTCTTTTTTTTCCCTGTGAAGCCTTGGAAATGTTTTGGGGTTTTGTTAATTTGGTTTTTACCATCCGGGGCTTTAAACAACAGTAACAAATAAAAAAAAAAATCCCTGATTCTCCAAGATCTAAGAAGGGAAAAATTTCCTGATTTATTCAAAATAGGTTTTTATACTCCCATTTTGGGTACCTTTGGAAAACCCCACTGAACGTTTTTTGAAAAAAAATGATCAAATGATAAAAAGAAAAAAAAAGGGAGGAAGGGATAAAACAGAAAGACACATAACCAGAACAATCAAAGTAAATATACGATGATAAAAAAATAGAAGACAGAAAGAGACTACAAACAACTTGACAGACAGACAGATAAAAGGGACGAAATGGACAGACAGAAATACAACATGAAAAAAATAATAATTGATAGATTAGTAGATAATAGTAGATAATAATAGATAGGGACACACAGGCACACAGGCCACAGAAGATAAAGGTTTCATAAAAAGCAAGCGAAAAGAAAAACATTCATTAAAGTATCCCCCAAAAAATATAGAAAACGTCAGCATCAAATCAACAAAAACAACAACGCAACAAACAAAAAAGAAATATACCGAGTTTGGGGGGGAAAAAGAAAATCACAAACTGTAATCAGACGACAAAACCATTTTGAGAAATTCTATTTTTATTAAAAAGGGGCCAACACAAACCTGGCAAACTTTCATGACATGGAAAAACTATTCAGGCAAAAGAAAGTGAAGGTCTTTCAGCCGAGGAGGTCCCCGTTCAGGTTCGGGTTACCCTGAGCATGATAATCGCCAAGGTGGGGGGAAAAGGGGCCGCATCCACATTAACGTTTGCCGGCAGTGTGTGGGTCCCCCTGGGGGAAAAACAAAAACTAGTTGATGATTTGATGTACCTGTTCATTCTTTTCGCCCCAAATATTGGGGTCGGAGAAAACATTGGCATAGATTCGGTCGAAGAAACATATGCCCCCCTGCCCCCGACCGACAAAAAGACAGACAAAGACAGGAAGAAGAGAGAGAGAATAAAAAGAGAATAAAAATGGGCATAGCTCGTGCATTTAAAACGATACTCCTGCCATTGAAAAAGTCCTGTTTTTTTTAAAAAGGTTTTTTTAAAAACGATCACTTTAAAACTTCAGTCTTTGTGACGCCGCCTTTTTTTTTTTTGTTGTTAACTTCCCTACGGTATTTGATTTACGGGAAAATTTCCCCCAGGGTCCCCGGGGGCTTTTTTCAGTAAAAAATATACCCCACCTTCTGGAAATTCGTGAAAGAATTTTCCCTCTTTTCTGTCACTCGCTTTTTTTTTCTCCCTTGTTCCTTTTGCTTTCTGTCATTTTTCAATTTTTTTCTGCCATTGGTCCTTCACCTGTATGTCCCCAAATAAAGTTTTTTATTTTAAATAAAATGGGTTTTTGTGTTTTTTGGTTAGGAATATAAAAAATTTGGTTTTTTGCCTGTTTTTTTTTTTTTTATTTTTTTTTATTTTGGGTTTTGTTTTGGTGTTTTTGTGTGTGTGTGGTGTGTGTGTGTGTGTGTTTTGTGTGATTTTGTGTGGTTTGTGGTGTGGTGTTTGTGTGTGTGTTGGGTGTGTGGGTTGTGTTGTGGGTTTTTGCCCTTACCATGTTAAATTTGTATTCAGGGGTTTTTTTTAATTACCCGTGTGTTTTAAGGGACGGAGTGGTCATGCTGGGGGGGCATGTCCTTAATTTGATTTTTGCCAGATGCCCTGATATGTGTACTTAATTTTTTTTTTTTTTTCCCCCCCCCCTTGAAGTTTTGTATGCTTTGAACAGTTATATCCGGGCATGGCTTACCGCAAGTGGGCCCTGGGGCTTTAAACAACAATCTTTTTCAAAACCCAAATTGACTGGAAAGGAACACATTTTAGCAAAAAGCACACAGTCAACTTAACAAAGTACTCACCTTTTTTTGAAGGGGGAATGGCAGGGCACCCAGCCCATTGAATGGGGTGGGCACTGAGAGATTTAGCTTGAGCTCCCAATATTGCTGTAGGTGCAGGGAACCCATGTCCCCTGACGGGGAGCTGACATAGGGGTTTGGCCCACTTTTTTGGGGGCCAAAATAACCCCCCCCCTTGCTGGGGCATAGCAAAAATGGTTTTTGCAATTCAATAATTTAGGGATTTGGTTTTTTAAAAACATTTAAATTTTTACCAAACCCGTTATGAATGATGATTGTCGTGTTTTAAAGAATCAAAAATATATATAAATTTTTTAACCAAACCGGTTTTTTAATTTATATTGTCGATTTTTAAAAAGATTAAATTTTCCCCAAACCCTTTTCATTTTTTTTTTAAACCATTTATTTCCCCCAAACAAAAAAGTGGTTGTTCTTGGGTTTTTATTTTCAATATTCTTTCATTCTAAATTTTTCTCTCTTTTCTCTCTCTTCCTTTTCCCTTTCTTCTCTCTCTCTCTCTCCCTCATGACAGTCCATCTCAATATTTCATCAAAACCATGAGTCTATTTTTTTCTGTCTAAGAATAAATTAAAAAAATTTTCAATACAAAATGACACCCAAAGTTTTGATTGGTAGCGAAGGTTTTCCCCATGAGCCAGCGATAACCCTGTGAGGAAAAAAAAGGGTTAACAGAAACCATTTGGATTTTTGCAGACTACAATAATGAGCAACATGTTGTATTTAAAAAAAAAAGTATTAAAAAAGGGAAAACGTTTAAAAACAATAGTGGAGACGTACGTAGGCCGTTTTTTTGTGCTGCCAATCAGGACAACATGTGAACAAAAAGCATATTTTTTGAATAAACTGTCCAGTCATTGTCAGAGACCAATCAGGACAAAGTGTGAACAAATGCAATATGTGTTTTTTAATCAAAAACGTGTGAAAAAATTTTTCAATATTTGTGAATAAACGGCCCAGTCAGTTCAATCAAACAAAAAAAAGTGTGAACAAAGCAATATTGTGAATAACTGGGCCCAATCTGGGGTCAGACCAATCGGAACAATGTTGAACAAATGCAATATTTGGATTAAAAAAATGTCCCAGCAGGTGTGAAAAAAAAACAATTTTTGCATATTTTAGGAAAACGTTGTGAACAAAAAACAAAAATTTGGCTAAAATTCCCCGAAAAAAATTATCGGGGTGAAAAAATAAAGGAAAAAGTCCCCCCTATTGGCAAACAAATTTTTTAAAAAACAACGTGGGTTTGAAAAAAAAACAAAAATTTTTGCATAATCAGAAACAACGTGTGAAAAAAAAGCAATATTTTTGCATAACCCGAAAACAAAAAAAAAATTTTTGGTTGAACAAAAAAAAAGCAATATTTGTGCATTTTTTCAGAACAACGTGTGAACAAAAGCAATATTTGTGATAACAGAAAACGTTTTGAAAAAAAAAGCATATTTGTTTTAAAAAATTTAACAAAAAAAGGAAAAATCAAAAAGTGGAAAAAAAGCAATATTTTTTTACATAATCAGAAAAAGGTGTGAACAAACGCAATATTTTTTTGGCTTTTCAGAAACAAAAAAAAATTTGTGAAAAAACAATTTTCAAATAAAATTTTTTGCTAAACAAAAACGTTTGAAAAAAAACAAAAAAAACGGGGCAAAAAAATTCTGACATAAAACAGAAAATTAAAAACTTTTTGAAACAAACCCAGTTTTTCCCAATATTTGTAAAAATCGAAAATTTAAAAACGTTTTGAAAACCCAAAAAATTTAAAAAAATTTTTTTACAAAAAATTCAAAATCAAAACGTGTAAAGAAAACGGGCAATTTTTGTGCATAATCAGAACAAACGTGTGAAAAAATGCAATTTTGTACATAAAACAAAAGGTTTTAAAAACAAAACTGTAAACAAAAACGGCAAAACAATTTTGTATAATCAGAAAAAAACGTGTGAACAAAAAAAAAAAATAAAAACCGGGCAAAAAATTTGTCATAATCAGAACAAGTGTGAACAAACGCAATATTTCCCATAATCGAAAAAAAGTGGAAAAAACGCAATATTTGTGCATTTTCAGAAAAAAATTAAAAAAACTTTTGTGAAATCAAAAAACCAAAAAATGCAATATTTGTGCATAATCCAAAAAACATGTGAACAAAGCAAATATTGTGATTAAAGTCCCCCGTATGGGTGAACAAAAAGCAATTTTTACTAATCGAAAAATAAACAAACAAAAAATCGTGTTTGGGGCAAATGCAAAATTTGTGAAAAAAAGGGGAAAAAACATTGTGAAATCAAAAACGGGGGAAAAATATTTTGATAATCAGAAAAAAAAACAAAGGTTGAAAATTAAAAAAGCAATATTTGTGCTAATCAGAAAACGTGTAAAAAGCAATATTTTTTTGAAAAATTAAAAAAAATTTTTCCAAAAAAAGGGTCCCAAAATTTTTGGTAACAAAAACGGGCAAATTTTATTTTCATAATTCAAGGGGAAAAAACGTTTTTTCTTTGAAAAACAAAAAATGCAAAATTTGTACATAATCAGAACAAATGTGAACAAAGCAATTTTGTGAAACGAACAACGTTTGGGAACAAAGCAAATTTGTCTAAACAGAAACAACTTGAACAAATCAAAATTTGTCTAATCAGAAAAAACAAACGTTTTTGTTTAAAAAAAACAAAAAGCAATATTTTGGTCCCCTTTTTAAAAAACCAAAAGAAACAAAAACGTGTGAAAAACAAATTTGCCCCAAAATTTTGGGTTTTTTGTGATAATAAAAAACGGGGGCAATCAAAAGGATTCCCTGGGCAAAAAATTTTCTTAAAAATTAAAAAAAAATTTTCATTGCCCGGGAAAAAGCAATTTTGGAGCTTCCCCCGGTTGGAAAAAATTTTAATTCTTGGGGTTACTGGGTTTTGGGGGGACGTCCGCCCGAGTAAGCTGTGGGGATGTTTTTTATTTTTTTTACCCGACAATTTGGGATTTTCTTTTAAGGGAATTATGCTGAAAAACACCGTTTTTAACCCCTTTTCAAAAAAAATTTCTTTTTTCCCCTTTGACCGTGCACACTGCGGAAAAAAACTATTTTTGGTTTTTTTTCGCGGGGGACCCCAAAAAAAGAAATTCAAAGAGTCAAAAGACTCTCGCCTGCAATTTTAATCTTTTTTGGGGGGGACAAAACTTCATAAAAAGGGAGAATCATGGTGACTTCCGTGAAGGATGTATATCCTGGGGCATGTTTTAGTGCAGTTTTGTGGGGCATTGATATTCAGTGGATTAAAAAAAGCAGAGTTTAGTTTAAATCTGAGTGGTACGCTGGAAAATTTTTTTTTTTTTTTTTTTTTTTTTTTTTTTGGGGTTTTGCCCCCCCTTTTTTTAATGGTAAAACCAGAAAAAAAAAGAAGCATGAATAAAAAGCGGGTCTGCCAGTTTCAAAATAGAATAAGACCTTTTTTTAAACATATATAAAGCTAAACCCCATGTTGAAACAAAACAACCCTCACCTCTAGTGAGGGTGGACCTCCTCTTTTTAAGGTGATGTTAAAGGGGATGGTCAGCATCCCCGGGGGAAGCCCGGGGTCAGGCTTGAGGAAAAGATTGTTGCCCCCCAAAACCTTCTCCTTTTTTTCCTCCCCGGGAGCAGTTAACGAACTTGAACGTTTTTTTTGTCGTATGTTCTGCTCAATTAAAGCAAACATCAGGGGGGGTCAGTTCTACCAATTCCTCTTCTTTCTTATACAGCTTGGGGGACGGGAAAAATAGGGGGGGCCCAAAAGATAAAGACAAAAAGCAAAAAAAAAAAATTTTTTTTTCTGTGCTGTCAAACAAGCAGCTTCCTCTTCCTTTTTCAAAAAAGCTGGGCACTTTGAGATGTGCGTGCATCACGTCATTGCAAAAGGTACATATTTTGCTAGAGAAACATTTTAAAACCAAAAGAAAAGACTTTTTTCATGATTTGGGGGAAAAACTTTTTTTTTTCGTGGACTTCCAGCTTTGTTAGCAATTGGGTTGGACTATTGCTTATGAATGTAAAGTGTTCTTTTTCTGTTTTTGTTGTTGTTTTGTTGTTGTTGTTGTTTTTTTGTTGTTGTTGTTGTTAAAAAAAAAAATTTTCGAAAATTTTTTATTTACTTTTTGTGACTTGATAATTTAAATTTAAAAGAGGGGGTGACGTCTTTTTTTTCGCAAACCCAATCTCTATTTTTTTAAAAACCCAGATGCTTGGATATGTGGCATGAATTTATGAGGGGGTAAACCCTGAAAAAATCAGCTTTGTTGCGATGTGACTTTTTTAAATATACGAAAAAAGGCAAAAATAATAGTGTAGCACATCGCTTTGAGAACATCCCTGTAGCACACATTACAAATTTATGGCAGAAAAAGGTCATTTACCCATGATAATTATTGACTGCCCCTTTTAAAAACAAACAAAATTTCAAGCACAAATCAGTTCTAGGGAATCAAATCTTAGGTACTATGCAAACGGGTTTTATACTTCCTTCACCTTAAAAAAAAAGTTACTTTCTTTAAACAAAATCTTAAATTTCATTGAATTCCATAAATCAAACAAATTAAAAGTGTTTTTATGAGGGCAAATTTAAAAGTGTTTTTGATGAAGAAGTCTGATTTTTTTTTTCTTCCCTGCATGCAGCTTTTTTTTTTACTTTATAACCCTTGGGGACTCCCCGCTCCTTCCACCATTGCAAAAAACGTAACCTTTTGACTCCCCACCGTATCCACCAATTTCCGACAAGAATCGTGGATACCTGAGGGAGCCCCAAAGGGTTGAGTTTTGTTTTGCTAGCATGGTTGACAATGCGGGATCCAGTGGCAGGGTGTGGGTCAAGGGGTTAAAACGGGGGAAGGGAGGTGCCTGCCCCTGAACAAGAACAAAAAGCAGCCCCCCTTTTACTCCTTTCTAAAATCCCCCCCTCTTCAAGATCTCACTCCATCTCAAAGGCAGAACTTCACTGATGCTGCAGACAGTGAGCACTGCCCAAAAATTAGCCAGGCGCAACCCCCCTCATATTTTGGTTTTCAAGGATCGTACGTCTCTCAATTTTGCGACTTCGCTTGGTCGCTCTTCTTTTTTCGTTGAAATTTCCCTTTTCCCCACTGTTGCTGGGGGCCCCGGGGAGAGGAATATATACGTTTTTGGGAGGGGGTGGTGTTTTTGCTCTGCTGACCATGGAAGAGGGTGAAGAGGGGGGGGGGGGGGGGGGGGGCAATCAGGAGAGACCACGACTTCTGTCTTTACGGTCTTTTCATTGTTTGTTTTATAGGTTGTTTTAAACTGGGGCAAAATGAGTTACATAGTCAAAACAGGTTTGGGGGCCAGTTCAGTCACAGCAAAACAGCAGGGGTTGGGTTTTTGCCCAGTGATCGTCCTTTTTTGACTCACATACAATATACAACCCAAAAACTTTTTTTATTATTGTTTTTTTTCAAGTTTTTGGGAATGTCCAAATGCAAACCAGCTGACATTAACACACACACACACACACACACACACCACACACACCACCACACACCACCACAAAAAAAAACACACACCACAACAACATAATACATAAATGTTTTCCCCTACCCATACACATAATATGTATATATGTGTGAGTGTGTATATATGCATAATACTATGTATAATATATATATATATATATAATTTAAAATATATAATATATATATAACATAAAATTTTTTCACAACAGCATAAAGTAAAATAAGAAGACTCTCTGGGGCTTCGCCAAAGAATCACTTTTGAATATTTTGGCACATTTAAACCTCCTTCATAAAAATAACGTCATGGTTTTTAAAAAAAAACAAAATAAAAGATTTATTGGTATAAAGCTTTCCTCCCACATTTCCCCCCCTTTCCCTTGCCCTCAAACTACCCCCAAACACAACACCCAAATGTGAGAACAGACCAAAAAATAAAGAAAAAAAAAGAAACAAACTAAACAGTTTCTTAAAAGAGAAAAACCAATAGGTAGCAATACGGGTCATATATTATGTTGCATCAAATTTTTAAAAAAGTCCATATAGCTGTGGGGGGTAAACAGGGGGGGACAAAAATGGCATGCTTTTACTGGTTTTGTTTTGTTTTTTCCAGCACCCCTTTAAAAAGAAACCTTTTAAAACCCTTTTATCCTGGACCATCCACAACTACAAAAAAAAATTAAGCCTTTGTTTCCTCACCCTATTCCACCAGCTTCCTGCAGGAGGGTGGGGGACAGAGTGAAAGAATCAAAAAAATTAGTTTTTGCTTTGGGGCATGGTTGGCAAATGCAGCAAATTTTGGGGGACAGGGGGGTGGGAGTTTTAAAGGGGGAGTTTTTGCTTTACTGCTGGTTGCATGCAAAGGGTGTGGTGGACAGGATGGGGGTCAAAAAGGGGTTTAAGGCCAGTGTTTTTAAGAGAAAAAGCTGAACCCACACTTGAAAACGGTTATGTGGGCAGCAAATAATTTTATAAACTGTTAGGAAATTGTTGGGGGGGGCTTTTTTGGGATGGTTTTGTGTGGTTTTGGTGTGTGTTTGGTTGTTGTTTTTGGTGTGGTTGTTTTGGTGGTTGTGTTTTTTTTGTGGGTGGTGTGTTGTGTTGTGTTGGTGGTGTGTGTTTTGTGGGGGTTTTTTGTGGTGTGTTTTTGTGTGGTGGTGTGTTTTTGTGTGTGGGGTGGTGTGGGTTGGGGGGTGTGGGGTGTGGGTGTGTCTGGTGGGTGGTGTGTTTTCGTCGGCGTGTGTGTGCGTTGTGTGTGGCCGCTTGGATGCTGCATTTTTTGGTGTGTGTGGGGGGGTGGTGTGTGGGCCGGATGTGTGTGTGTGGAATGATGTGTGTAGGGTTTTTGGGTTTAGATGTCAACATACTTTATGAAAATGTGGGTGTAGTGGTTGGTGTTGTGTGTGTGGGTGGTGTGTGTGTGTGTGGGTGTTTTTTTTGTGTGTGGTTGGGGGTGTGTGTGTGGTGTGTGTGTTTGTGTGTGTGTGTGTGTGGGGGGGTGTGTTGTTAGATGTAAAACTATTTTTTCATTGTTGTGAGTGAAGGAGTGTCGGGTTGGTGGTGTGGGTGGGTTGTTTTTGTGTTTTTGTGTATGTGTGTGAGAGTGTGTGTGTGAGTGTGGGGTGTGTTTATGTTGTATTGTGTTTTTGTGTGTGCTGTGTTACATGTTTGCTTGGTCGATTGTTTTGGTGTGTATTGTGTTTTGGCGGGCGGGGGTGTGTTGGGCATGTGTGGTGTGGGTGTGGGGTTTTGTGTGGGGTGGGGTGCACCATGTGTGTGTGCACCAATGTGGGGTGTGTTGTGTGTGGTGTTGTGTGTGTGTGGTGTGTGTGTGTGTTGGGTGTCAACATACTTTTCATGTTAAAAGGGATTGTTGATTTAGACGAAACCATGCCCTTTTTGTGCTCTATTTTGTTTTTTGTGTGTACATTGTATGGTGTTCGTGTTTGTGTGTGGGTTGTGTGTGTGTGTGTGTGTATGTGGGTATGTGTGTAATGTGTGTGTGTTTTTTTTTGCCTTTTTGGTTGGTGACGTGTTGCGCGTGTGTGTGTTTTTTGGTTTTGGTGGTGGTTTTGTGTGTGGTGTGTGTGGTGGTGTGTGTGTGTGTGTTGTTTTTTTTGGTGGTGTGTGTGTGTGTGGTGTGTATGAACCTTTTCATGTGCCAGTTGCTCTCTGTCTGTGGTTACATTTTTGTGCACGTATGTGCTCATTAAGGCACCGTATATGAATTGACAAATTTTTGGTTGGTGTTTTTTCTAGTTTTTTTGAACTTTCTTTTGTTAAAAGCTATTATAAAAGTGTGTCACAAATTTAACATGAGTGGATACAAAAATCTGTGTTGTGCAATTGCTGGCCCACAACTAATGGACTTTTGAGACAACAAAAAAACCTTTTTTTTGGGGGGGCTTATTTTTTTTTCCAAAACACACCCCACACACACCCCCCCAAACACACACAAACACACACACAACACACCACACCACACCACCAACACACCACCAAACACACACACATATAAAAAATTTAATAAAAATTGAAAGTATGATAATGTAGTTTTAATTTGAAAGGAGGAGATGATAGATAGATAGATAGTGATATTAGATTATAGATGATAGTAGCAGACAGATAGAAGCAAATAGAAAAAAAAAAAAAAAAAAAAAAAAAAGAAAAAAAAAAAATGGATTTAGAAATGGTTACAATAATGTTTTAGAGAGAAGTAATGGTGAAAATGAAGGGTAAAACGGTCTAGAAAGAAGAAGGGTAAAAAACCAAAAAAAAACAACACACCAAACACCCCA
>JAPXFY010007547.1:0-10589 GCA_030674185.1 Monoplex corrugatus | reverse complement strand
CTGTCTCCATCGACATTTTTCCATCGCTGTTTGTGTTTTGAATTGAATTCTTGATCCTGGTTACTGGCATGGCTGACTAGGGAATTCTTACAGTGTGGAGAGGATGTGAACTCTTTTCCTCACTCTGTCTCGTCACTCTATCTTCTAGTGGCACTCATAGTTCCACAAGTGCAGTGACTGTTTACGTGCAGAAGTGCCTGAGCAGGTGTACTTCGGTGTACGATTATGATAACTGAAAGCACATCAATAACCTCACATCAGAGAAGTGGTAGAAATATTGATGCAAGGCGTCAATCAAAGGATATCTTGAAGGAAAACAACACATAATGCGGGCAATTACACGTGCATAGCGGTATTACTACAACAGAGCAGACTTGATGTTTTTTTTATCATGTTATAGTGAAGATTAAGACATTGTATCTGCGTAATCGAACACATCATTTTATGGTTACTCTGCATTTACTGTTTGGCGAACAAATAAAACGAAACACAGTCTGAAAGTGAAATTGTTCATTCCCGATTTAATTGTTCACTCTCATCAGATTGGAACTACGTCAAGGAAGTCCAGGCTGAAGTGATAAATGTTGCACAGAAATACGCACAGTATCCATTTCACGAAAGACAAGACACGATATCCCAAAATCAGAAATTGAGCGAAAATATGAAACAAAATATGTTTCAATTTTTGTTAATGAAAATGAGATTTACAATATAGTATACACCACAATGTGAAAGAAAAAGATGATGCACTATTTAAAGTCATAAAGTTTATTTAAAAAGAATTGACAAAAGCAAATACGGAGATGCTTATGTGTGGTCAGTGTGTGTGTGTGTGTGTGTGTGTGTGTGTGTGTGTGTGTGTGTGTGTGTGCGTATGTAGTGTGTGTGTGTTATGTGTGTGTGTGTTTCTGTGTGCTCTGTGTTGTGTGTGTTTCTGTGTGCTGTGTGTGTGTGTGTGTGTGTGTGTGTGTGTGTGTGTGTGTGCATGTGTGTATGTGTGTGTGTGCATGAGTGTATGGTGTATGTGTGTTTGTCTTTATGTTTGCTGTGTGTGTGTGTGTTTATGTGTGCTGTCTGTGTATCTACATATATATATATATATATATATATACATATATACATATGTATATATATATCATATATATATATATATATACATATACACACATACATAGATATGTGTATGTGTGTGTCTATGTATGTGTGCGTGTATGTGTGTATGAAAGTGTGAGAATGTGCGTGTGAGCGTGTGTGTGTGTGTGTGTTGTCTGTGTGTGTGTTTATGTCTGTGTGTGTGTTTATGTCTGTGTGTATGTTTGTGCTTGTCTGTGTGTATCGCTCTCTCTCTCTCTCTCTCTCTCTCTCTCTCTCTCTCTCTCTCTCCCTCTCTCTCTCTCTCCTCCTCCCCGTATGTGGGGTGTGCGTGTGGCTTTGTGAACAGAAACGTGCTGCTTACCTGTAGGAAAAAAGACAGGTGTGTGTGTGGAGTACTAGCCGTGCTGTGTGTGGACATATCAGTGCACATGGGTTCCCACCTTGGCTGCCTGACCTTCACTGACGTTTGTGTCCTTGTTCCTTTACCACTGATACCTAGGACAGTCAGTATGTATATCACTGACGTCTGTGTCCTTGTTCCTTTACCACTGATACCTAGGACAGTCATTATGTATATCACTGACGTCTGTGTCCTTGTTCTTTACCACCGATACCTAGGACAGTCAATATGTATATCACTGACGTCTGTGTCCTTGTTCTTTTACCACTGATACCTAGGACAGTCATTATGTATATCACTGACGTCTGTGTCCTTGTTTCTTTACCACTGATACCTAGGACAGTCATTATGTATATCACTGACGTCTGTGTCCTTGTTCCTTTACCACTGATACCTAGGACAGTCAATATGTATATCACTGACGTCTGTGTCCTTGTTCCTTTACCACTGATACCAGGACAGTCAATATGTATATCATTGATTTCTTGGGTTTGTTCTTTTGTGTTTATGTGTATTTTTCCCTAGCAATGCTCTGTCTGTCTGTCTGTCTGTCTGACTGTCTGACTGTCTGTCTGTCTGTCTATCTGTCTGTCTGACTGTCTGTCTAGCTGTCTGTCTGTCTGTCTGTTCTGTCTCTCTCTCTCTCTCTCTCTCTCTCTCTCACACACACACACACACATACACGCGCGCGCGCACACGTACACACAAACGTACTCACAAGCGCACACGCGCTCGTGGACACGGACATATAATTGAAACTGGTATAACTATTAATCAATTATTAATCAATTATCATCATGTGCCATACCACATGGCATTGGCGATCATTACTTCCCCCCACACGCCTCCACACCCGATACGAATCTGTCTTTTGTCGCCGCAACTATATCTCCCACTGAGTCTGTCCTCACCCACTCTCCAAGACTTTCGTTTGGTACAGTGAGCTCGATCAGAATAACGTGTTTGGATGAATGGGAATAGAGAAATATGTCCTGTCTCATGACAGTCTTACTGATGATTTCTGGGCGTTTTTCCATTGTGGAAGATCTGTTGCGCACTCCTAGTTGTCTGCCCCAAGCAGCAGACCCCGCCTTTATGCTATGAGTGTCACATCTTTTTCAGACCACATTTTCTTGCATCTTGCTGTGTAGAGGTTGTTGGAGCTTTTCTGATAGCAAGTTTGTTTTCCTCTGTCAATGCTGATCGCGGTGCTGATCGCTTGTGCGATCTCTTGAAATACTTGGCTTGCCTCCATGTGTTCCTCCCTTGGGTTAGCGCTACTTTGCATGAGCTAAGGATATGTTCCACTGTCTGTTTGCCCTGGCAGCAGCGGCAAGCATGGTTATCTGACTTCCCCCACTTCACCAGATTAGCATTCGAGGGCAGGAGGCCACACACACATCTGAGGATGAAACTGATCCTGAGAGGGGCCATATGTCACAAGTCACTCCTCCTTGGAGTCGTCCACTGCCGCTGTTGGCCTTGCTAAACTGCCTTCTGAAGACTTGTGGCATCTTCTTTTTTCTTCATCTCTTGTATCACAATATCTCTTTTTGCTTTTCCGTTGACCTTTGACCACCATTTCATTTTTGTTGATCCCAATCCCTGCCTTTTGGTCTGCATGTGCCCTATCATTTCTCTGACAATGTTTCCATTCACTGCCACCAGTGCCTACTGGATTTTCCATTCCCAACAAGTCCTCAGCTTGGGCTGGATTGACCTTACAGCCTTATCTCCCTAGTCTTGAAGCATGCCAAGAAGCCTGGCCTGTCCTGCATTACACTCCTCAACAATGGATTTTAGGGTAGCTTCAGCTTTGTCTGGCTACAACAGAGCACAACATCATTGAGACTGGGTGGGGCACCAAGCCATTTCCTTGTGTCTTTGTTGATTTTGGCCTCCATTGATTCCACTGTGCTAGTGCAGATATCGCATATCAACAGAAGCTAGAGGAGGTTTGGAATCAGCATGAACTGCAGACACCATACCTTGTATTTGCCAAGAAGACCACAGTGGTATATTACTTGCAAACTTTCTTCTGCCATTTCCTTGGTTTTCTTACCCTTTTGTGTATCTTTCAGAGAGCTGTCATACCACCTTCCGATGTTTTTCACTGGTTCTTCTGTCACTGTTGGAATGGACTGATTGGCGACAGTAAACGTTTGTGTTGCGTCTACTTTACCTTTCCTCAGTGAGAGGCTCCGTGACTTTTTTGGTTTGAAATTCATCCTAGATGAGGAGACGACATTGTCCAACTGCTTAAGGATCCCACGTGTCTCTTCTTCTTTTGTGGAAAGCACTGTCTAAGGATCCCACGTGTCTTTTCTTCTTTTGTGGAAAGCACTGTCTTGTTGTCCATGAAGGCTTTTGTCTGTTTCAGATGTCAACTGGGCCTGAAGTCATTGCCACTGCTTTCAAGATGCCCTTCATTGCTAACTCGAACACTATTAGAGAAATTGCACAGCTCAGCATTCTTAACAACAAATGCAGTTAATTAACATCCAGAGGAGAGTTCTTGAATATTGTAAAGAACCGATAATATTATACGGTTGTAAGGCGGGGGACAGTCAACACGCAAAGCCACAAAAAGATTGGGGCAGCCGAAGTGTGGTTTCTAAGAAGAATGTCGACAGTTCCATGGACAGCAAAGAAAACAAACGAGAGAGTTTTATTGGAGGCAGACACAAGAAGATCATTGATAAAGAAGATTAGGAAAAGACAAGCAACATTTATAAGTCATTTTATCATGATTAAATGGGAATTAGAGCACCTGGTTAGAACAGGACAGCTGGAGGGAAAGAGAACACAAGGTAGATCGAGGGAGAAAATACTGGACGGACTTGCAGAGTGGCTGAGGACAGAGAGGATGGAAGATGTTCTTGCAGTGACAGGGATAGATACATATGAAGGGCCATGATCGTGGCAGGGCACATGATGATGATGATGATGATGATGATGCTATGCTTACGTCCAAACTGATCCAACCTTTAGTTTATTCTTTTGTAGAGAACTGCATTGACTAGTCATAGAAATATTTCTTCAGCATTTCCAGGATGTGTTTTGAAACATGATACATCTCCTGGGCTAGTTGAATGATCTTGTACCATATTGACATACTCTACACAGCCTGACACTCCTGGGATGCCTTTGTTTTGGACATACAGATCCGTGTACTTGTTTCCCATTAGGTATTTGGGTATTTGGTCAACCTTGCTGCTATGACGGAAACGACAAAAGCATTCCCTTCGACATTCAGTCACTTCAGTTCTGTTCTGTTGGAATATACACTGTATCAGCTATCATCCATTGGTTGCTAATCTTCATGTTTCTCCATGCTAATCTTATCAGTTTGTGAAGCGACTCGAAGACACTGGGACACTTCTTGTACAATGGATAAGGTATTCCGTTAGACTCAGGTGATAATTTGGCTCTGGCTTTCTCTACCACTTTCTTTACTTCATCCAGTATTTGTGGCTTGTTAATAACATTTTATCTGGCCTTGTAGATCGAACCAGACCCTGGATTTCAAGACAAAGGCCAGGATGGCAGGTGTTGATATTTGTTTGCCGCCCAGACATCAGGATCCTCTTTCAGTGTCGTTGACGTTGTCTAGAGGGACGCTAGGCTGTACAGCTGTCATCAGCTTGGCTGCCATATTGTATATTCTACGTTCGTCTGTAAACATTAGGTGAAATAATACATGTTTTTATTTTCATTTCTTAAGGTTAGTGCAGCTGTTAAACTGTATTCTGTGAGATTCTGTAAAGTACTGATGGCTTATACAGCGTAAACAGCTTGGGGTCCACAGAGAGAGAGAGAGAGAGAGAGGGGGGGGCAAGGAGAGCATTAGAGAAAGAATCAGTGTTGCTCCTGGCTTTTCTGTCGACAGTGGTGAGGCACTGCATTATATGTTTGAGAACACGTTGATTGTGGTATAAGTGAATTTGCTGTTAATTTTGGCGGGTAAAGTTGTCTTCTGTTCTTCATACCACCGTGTCCTCCTTGCTAAGCTCTGCAGTGAAGACAAAGTGACAAGAAGAACTAGTCAACAGGTCTACCACTCCATGCGTTGAGCAGAAGACGTGTGACATAAGAGTCTTTTTTTTTCTGTCAATATAGTTCCTATTTTGCTTTCTTGTATAGAACTGTCAGGAAACGTTGGATTTTGTTTTCTTCTTTGATTTCTTTTCCTCTGTCTCTTCTCTACTGTTCTACTGGCATCGTAGTTTGAGTTTGAAATTTCCACATCTGTAAAAAAACTGTTTTCATGGTTTAACCAAGTCCTACATTTTGTCTTTGGTTGTGTTTTTATTCTAAGTGATGTCATTGATTTGTTGGTGTTTTACTATGCGACTAATGATTATCTCATTAATTCTTCACTGGCTTAGTCGTGATTTTAAGATGTGTACATTTTTTGTTCGTGTTTGTGTTGTTGTTGTTGTGTTGTTACAGTCCATGTATACAGAAGTGAACTGAGTGTAGCTCTGAGTGGTAACAAGAACACAACCATGAGCACATGGAGTTTCTCTGATACAACACACACAAAGTCAGCACAGTGTTCATGCCAAATGAAAACCAGCACACTGCCTCTACCACACTCACTTTTACCCAGAAGTCAGCTAATAAAACACTGGTCGATTTTTAGGATCAACTAAAATTTGGTATCTTGATGATTTTCTGCAGATGATGACTTGACCAGCTACAATCACTAAACACACAACAAAGCTAAATATCACAATAACTGTGAACCATCTGAATTGTTGATCACAATTATAGCAATCAAACACAGCCATACGGCACAGACCAGACTGGCCATCCAGGTCCCACAGTGAGTGTCCTGGTAGAAAAGGTATCAGTGACATTAACAGTCCCACAAACCAGATTGTTATACAAACTACAACCGTTGAACATCTCCAGTTAGACAAAGGAAAACAAAGAATGACGACGTGATCCAGTGTAATGAACCAGATGATCAGAAGTGATACCTCACTGGACAGGAAAGAAAGAAAACCAGCCACCTTACAGCTCATACTATCGGTCCATGTTTTTCAAAATAGATGTAGTTCCCATGGTATACTTCATTGGCGATTGTGACTATGCTGGTGTTGATTCCCATACATATGTTTCCAGTTTGGAAGTGGGCAAGGAACGTTATGAAGTGCTCTGTAAAAATGTTCCTTTTTGCAAACATAGCTATGATGCAGACTGAATTTCCAAATGTAGCACAGATACTAACAAACCAAAAGAAAACCCTGTACACTTCTGATGGTAATAATTCTGTACATGAAGAAAATCTAGGTTGTGGCGCCAAACAGGATATTTTACCTGATAGTTTTTTAAGTGACTTTACACAACACAGTCTGAAGGTTGGTGAAAAAAAGATTTTTAAATGAATTAATCCCGACAGTACGTGGACATGAAATTGGCCGAAAGGAGTTCCTCTTAAGTCCAGACTTTCTATTTGTGGTATACGTATAAAACCTGCAGATCCAATCGATTTGATGGCAGAAAATGACAAATTCAGAAATTCTACTTTAGGTAAGTACACTCCACAGCTGAATATGTCTACACGTGTTTTTGACAAGTCTATCTTCTGCAGTGCATAATGCACGTTAAACATTCCATTAGTCAATGACGACAGAGGGTTGTTTGCTATTATTAAAATTCTTAAATTTGATAATCCTAAAAATACATTTATGTTTATAGTCCTCAGTCGGTTTCCACTTAAATCAATATACTGTAAGTTTGACAATTGAGGTTTGGTATGTAAGTGATGACACAATGGGAAAGACTCAACCAAACGATATAGTAATTGGTAATGAAATTTTTCAGCTGCATGCCTGAGCTTCGGGCATCTACATATCGAACTTGAGGGAATAATTCAGCAGGGAAATGTTGATACACAAGAAAGAATGGCCTTGACACAGACAGCCTTCAGGACAAAGCGTGCTGCAGAACCATTCATCATCTCGCTGTGGACACTGGCCCCAACCATCACAAAGATGAGTAACATGCACACACACTGTGGAAGAGTGGCACTGAAATAAACCAGGACATGACATTATTTCACAGTTGTTTTCATCTTCACCATAAGTACAGTCAGGCAATCCGTTACATCGAGTATAGATAGGGAGACAGTACAACCAGTCTTCGATACACCAGTAATGAGTGTCAGGACAGGACACGTCAACTTTCATCATTTGCTGAGTAAAATACCTGTGCCATCCAGGTTGATAAAAAGCCGTTCCTCTTTGTTGCCTCTGTACGTAAATGTCGATCTGTGTCTGTGACATTCTTCATCGGAATCATCCAGACAGTCAGAATGTCCATTATAATATTGGCTGGACCATACACACTGGCCGTTGGAGCATAGAAAGCCATCACATGAAGGATGCTCACAGAATGATTCATCACTGTTATCTGGACAGTCCTGTCTTGAGTCACATATCAAAGTATAGGGCAGTGTCGCTGTTTCATCATCACATTTAAACATACAGATATCATATTCAATACTTTTTCCAAGAGGAGCAGGTGTACCAGTGTCCTTGGTATCTATATCCAGGAACAAACAAACTTGTGAGTATGCAGTCTGTCCACAATGACTCTTAGGATCACATGACAAAAATGAGTGTGTCACATGACCATCTGAACACTCAAACAAGATTTGTTGTGTTTGAGTAAAGGTGACCTGAAGGGGATGTAAGTCAGAGAACTGAACAGTTTGGACAGGTTGAACATTTTCTGATTGTGACTTTGTTTCACACACCACGTCTGATCACTACCTGTAATGTTGGTTCACGAATTATGATGTTCATCTTGTAAATAGTTATAACAGATATTCGCCTTGAAGTTCTGTATGTATTACGGCACCTCAGGTTCTGAATCACATTGTAGATCAAGGTGTTATCAGACCATTTACGAAACTTACTGTACATAAATGGGACACCATGCCACCCTGAACTACCTACGGCAACGGTAAACTTCTTTTTCTTTTGAAAAAATGTAAAAATTGTTAATTTCATTTTCCGTTTTTATTGAAGCCAGTTTTCCACCTGTTTTCGGCACGTGAATTCTGCTGTTTGTTTACTTACGCGTATTCCTAAGTATTTTACATATTGGAAACATTTATTGCGTGAAGCCACCATACCACGACAACCAGGACTGCTGAAGGGACAGTGTTCTGCTTTCATCCCGTCCATCTTCACACTCTGACTTTATGTTACAGTCCAGGTGGTGCTGAAAGCTGGAATAGTGATCAACAGAACAGTTGAACAAACCACTGGGTAACTGTTCGGGTTGAAATGATGCTGAATGAAAAGAATAAGCTATCGTTTGGTTGATTCCGATTTCAGTCTTTTTCTTCGATCATGAATATCAATATGAAGATAAGACGTGTGGAAGACACGTGGTGGCACAATACGTGTACTGCATACTTCTGTACGTCTCTGTATGTCTGTAGGTCCTCTATAAGTTATTTCAAAGCACATCTCGATGTAATGATAGGTGGTCTGAAAGCTGAGCATGATAACGTTTCTGGAGGTGCTTTCAGTTCTATAGAAACAGACAGACATTTTAGAGAGTAGTCTTGGTATGGTAGTATCACATGCACAATACTTGTTGATGTGCGTGATACGATAAAACCACGATTCTTATTATTTCAAGTCTAATTTCAACAAAAGGGTTGTTCATGTGTGAAATAAACATGTGGTTGTTCAGTGAGTCAACGACAGCTTCTCTGAGTGAATGAAGATTACATGTCATAGCAAGAAGGTCAAAATTACGTTTGCATTCACCACTGTTTTCCACAGACGTGAATCGCACCAGTATGCTAGCCTTTGAACATGAGCACGTAAAAACATTCCCTGTGGTGCCTCTACATGGAACCGACAGTAGACAGAAGTGCCACACATTCCATACACTATACCCTGGTGTGTTGGGAGTTCTGGCAACGTGTAAAGATAACAACTGCATTTTGCACATACACAGTCTGGCTTATTCACCTGTAAAATAGTAATGTTTGGTTTGCTATACAGATATTCTACACCTGGACAGATGTTACTGATCTTCACTGTGCCAGTAGAGTTGTTCCCGTTGATGCTGGTGATATTGATCTGTTGTATCTTAATGTCTGTGTTGACAACATGAACGATGCACATTATGTGAAATACTGACAGAAACAAAAGGGAATGTTCGACAGCAGGAAATCTAAAAGGTCTTGAAGTTTGTTTATCACCCATGGTGTTTACTCTGAACAAGGCCATTTTATTGTTCTCCTCACTTTCTTCGTCCTATTTTCATACCAAACACATGTTATTATACACCAATTTAACAAAGGTGATTACCTCAACATAGCTTGTCTTATCCCACCCAGCTGTTTATGTATTTACCTTATCCATGAAAGTCTGTTCTGTTGCACGTTGGTTTGGTTGTCTTGGTGCTAGCAATCCTCCTTTAAAAACAAGAAGAAGACGATGAAGGAGAAGAAAAAGAAAAAAAGAAGAAGACGAAGACGAAAAGGAAGAAGAGAGAAGGAGAGAAGAAGAAAAAGATAATGTAGAAGTAGAGAAGAACAAGAAGATGATGATGATGAAGAAGGAAAAGAAGAGAGAACGAATGAAAGAAAGAAAGATACAGACAGACAGACAGAAAGAAAGGAAGATAGAAAGAAAGAAGAAAGAAAGAAAGAAAGAAAGAAAGAAAGGAAGAAAAAGAAAAGAAGAAGAAAATGGAGAAGAAGAAGAGAGGGGTGAGGGAAAAGAAGAAGAAGAAGAAGAAGAACAAGGAGAAGACGAAACAAGGAGAAAAAGAAGAGAAAAGGACGATAAAAAAGAAGGACAAGAAGCAGCAGCAGAAGAAGACGAAGAAGACATGATAGCAACAGTTTCAGTTTCAGTTCCTCAAGACGGCGTCTACGCGCTCGGAACGAATTCCGTATGCACCAACATTACAAGTGCCATGTGTATGGTGATCATGACACAAACCTTAAGCCTGCACATAAAGCCATGAGCTGGCCAGGTCACGAGGTCCTACCGAGCCTATGTTTACCTAGTCTATGTTTTATATTAGCATTGTATCAGCCTATCATTGGAATAAT
>JAPXFY010007546.1:0-10590 GCA_030674185.1 Monoplex corrugatus | reverse complement strand
ATGTCATACATTTCTTAGATCCTCTTTCCCTGAAAATTATCCTGTTCTCTTTTATTTGAAGTTGATTACAGCTTCATCGGAATTGAGTCAAATGAAATATATAGATATCGGGTAACTGTGACATACATTTTGTTCCATTTCAAAACCTGTTTGAACATTTCTTTAAAGAATAAATTTGTTGCTATTTTTGAGGGTACTCACCATTCAGGCTGATACTTTTGTTGCAGTAAATTGGTAAAATTCTCACAAGGCATATACTTTCAATACAAACTTTCCCTTTCCCAGGCATATTCAATCCTTTATTAAACAGAAATTCTAGTATATGGCCAATCTAAGCCAAGGAAAAGTAATTAGTTCCAGTTGAGAGATCACGCTAAAATCGAATCGTTTTGGAGTTGTTTACACTGAAAGCGGATAAAATCCAGGTTCTGCATAAACCGTGCGAGTCGTAGTGTTCTTGCATCGGTTCATGAAAACACACATAGTTTCATAACCGTTGATTTCACAGCCATAGAGTTAAACACGCAAAAGATGTATTTTGTAAAGATGCCACGTAATACTCAAAGGCAATTCTTTATTTTTCACACTGGAAGACATTGGTGACAGTGAGGAACAATGGACAAAGTTGAGAAGTTCTATAAATGAAGCTTGTGAAGAAATCCCTAAGGCAAATAGAAAAGCAAAAAAGAGCTGGATGACTAATGAATTTCTGGGCCTGATGGAGGAAAGGAGGAAGGCAAAGAGAAACGAGAAGATATACAGGAAGATAAACAAAGAAATCAGGTATAGGTGCAATGGAGCTAAGGAAGCTTGGCTGAACACAAAATGCAAAGAGATAGAAGAACGACACAAAATGGATCCTCAGGGTATGTACAGACGAGTTGAAGAAATTGTCCACAGGAAAAATACATGCACATCAACTGGTTGCTTAAAATCGAATGCAAAATGGAAAAAGACAAAATATTAGACAGATGGGGAAAGTACATTAAAGACCTTTTTGAGGATGACAGAAACGAAGAACACATTATAAAAAAGAACTTTGAAGGACCACCCATAATAAAAGATGAAGTTAGAGCAGCACTGAAAAAGATGAAACCAGGAAAAGCCCCAGACCAGACAACATTACTACAGAGATGATTGAAGCTCTGGAGGAATTTGGCATAGAAAAAATAACAGTCCTCCTAAATGAAACTTATGACACTGGATATGTCAAAATCAATTTTCATTGCACTTCCAAATAATACAGGAGCTATAGAATGTGAACTCCATCGCACAATCAGTTTGATGAGTCATTCAACAAAAATCCTGTTAAGAATAATCATGATGAGGACAAGGAATAGAATCAAAAGAGAAATAGCAGAAGAACAGTGTGGATTTGTGGAAGGGAAAGGAACTATTAATGCCATATACATCCTAAGAACTATCATAGAGAGGTCAATTGAGATGAATAAGGATTTGTATTTATGCTTTGTTGACTATACCAAGGCTTTCGATTGGGTACGACATGATGGATTGATTAACCAACTGGAGAGACTCAATGTCGATGAAAAGATCTACGAATAATCAGGAATATATACTGGGAACAAACAGCTGCAATGAGAATAGAAAACAATATAAACTCTTTTCAAAACATCAAAAGAGGAGTCAGACAGGGTTGTGTTTTGTCACCAGATCTGTTTTCACTATATAGAGAAAACATCATGAGAAACCTAGAAGAAGACCCTGGATTAAAGGTTGGAGGGAAAATGATAAACAACATTCGATACGCAGATGACACCATGCTAATTGCAGAAAATGAAAGGGACCTACAAAACCTTGTGAATATACTTGAAACAGAAAGCAAAATTAAGGGGTTGGAACTAAACAGCAGGAAGACTGAAGTCATGGTGATCAGTAAAAGACATGAAATCCCCTCCTGCAAAATAACAGCAAAAAAACACAAACTTGACACAGGTTAATAAGTTCAAATACCTGGGAACGGTCATTTCATCAGACGGCAGATGCACATCGGAAATAGCTGGCAGAATTGGCCAAGCCAAAACAGCATTCAAGAAGATGACAAGCGTTCTTACCAACAAATGCCTATCAATTAACATCAGAAAGAGAGTCCTTGTATGTATATATAGAACCAAT
This sequence comes from Monoplex corrugatus, assembly GCA_030674185.1. Lineage (NCBI taxonomy): Eukaryota > Metazoa > Mollusca > Gastropoda > Littorinimorpha > Ranellidae > Monoplex > Monoplex corrugatus. The sequence goes on along the minus strand of JAPXFY010007546.1, from coordinate 8,457 downwards.
ACTGTTGTACGGATGTGAGGTGTGGGCAGTCAGTAAGCAAAGCCAGAGCAGGATTGAGGCAGCCGAGATGTGGTTTCTCAGAAGAATGTTGAGAGTTCCATGGACAGCAAAGAAAACAAACGAGACAGTCTTGATGGAGGCAGACACAAGTAGATCATTGATAAGGAAGATTAGGAAAAGACAAGCAACATTTATAGGCCATTTTATGAGGAAGGGGGATTTGGAGCGCCTGATCACAACGGGAAAACTGGAGGGAAAGAGAGCACGAGGCAGACCCAGGGAGAGAATGCTGGACGGACTTGCAGAGTGGTTGGGGATGAAGAGGGTGGGAGAGATGCTGGGGGCAACGAGAGATAGAGATGGTTGGAAATCCATGGTCGCCGACGCCATGCGGCAGGGCACCTGATGATGATGATGATGATGATGACTTTTCTTTACGTTTAACATTTTCCTGATACTCTTTATTTAAATCATTCAGCTCAAAACCCTTATCAAATTAAACGAAAAAAGCTTTCCTACAATTGACAAAGGCACCATGCAGTTTTTTTTTTGTTTCGTTTTGATTTGCATATCGAAAATATCAGTCATTGACTTAAGAACAAACACATTATCCAGGTTTGAATGGAAAGGGCAAAATTCTTCCTGATTTTCAGAAAGCAAAGAGGATTCTGGTTTTTCTCTTCAGCCCCGTGGCTGTTGGTTAGGGATGTTCTTTTTTCCTATTTCAAGGTCAGACCGGATTTGTTGCACTTGGCACGATCCATTTACATCAACCATATCTTTTGATTATATATTTTCTCATTCATTCGATCATATGCTTATATTTTCTCTTATGTATTATTCAATGGTAGGATCCTTTACATTCCAAACACTACTCTAAGCTAGTGCATCATAGTTTTAATTTTAGCCCTGGACCCTCTTCAGGATAAAACAATATAAATATTGCATGACCACTTTTCAAATTGCAGAATTTATCACTTCCGCTCTGACATCATATTTACTCAAAAACACGTTATGATGTTATTTTAGTCAGTTTATTCCTTTTCTTACACTAGACGGATCAGCAAGGAAGTTTCGGTCTTTTTCTCCTAATGTTTGTATCTGGTGTTTATCTGTTTGTGATCTTACGCTTGACAAAGGCAATTTGCGCCTGTCTTGTCTGGTTGTTTTAAATACGCATTCTTATTCCTTTTTCGTGTTTTTTTCTGGTTCCTGTTTACTTGAACGCGGGCAATCACACTTGTTTTGAAAGAGGTAAGTGTCAAAATGTTTCTGAAACTTCTATTTGAATCCTATAGTCAGGTCGGATAGATGTATCCGCTACTGGTAACCTGGAATCCAGTACTACCTGTCACAGGGTCGAATTGCTGGCGACTAAACCAGCAACCCCACCAGTCCTCTCAGGAGGATGGTGAGGAGGGTGGCTAGAAACCCTGGTGGAAATAAATTAGATCCATCAAAGGGCGCCAGCTCTGGAGAGCTACCCGCGGCCATCTAGCTAAGGGAGTAAACCCTGACAGTAAATCCGGTGTGGGGCCCCTAAGGCGGTTGGATGGCAAACTTTGTCACTTTCTGGCAGCTCCTGCGGCCGCGTTGGCACCAAAACGTAACAGCCCTGCTGTTCCTTTGGATCTGTCAGCAAGGTGGAGAGGGGGGACAAGTTGCATGGGCAACAGCCTGTCTTCCATATTACACTGCCCAGGCTTACATCCGTCCATTCATCCACAAACACTCTGCACCTACGACCTGGAGAGGACACTCCAGCCTCGCTACTAACACTAGTGTCGGCACAACACGGGAAGCAACAGATACCGGTGATAAGTCATTGCTCAACTGGCGTAGAGCTGACGCCAGGGGTTGCTTTTGACGGTGGGAGAGACCTTCGTGTCTTACTGGACAGCTACCACCCGCCTAAGCTGGGCAGCCCCCAGCCAGTTAGGTGCTGTCCCGCCACGACCTGCCTTCTTCATTGGGTGCATGAAGATTAGGAGAAAATCTGACAAGCAGGTCGTTAATTACCGCACCAAACAAAAAGAAAAATTCAAATTCAAGAAACGGATCAGGAAAAGGATCAGCAGTGAAACTGGGCTGTTGGAATGTCCGAACAATGATGCCTGGCTCTCCCAAGATCTGCAAGACATCAGCGACGCCAGAAAAACCGCTGTCATAAACAGCGAACTAAAGAGGCTCAATGTGGACATTGCCACTCTGCAGGAAACACGGCTGGCTGACTCAGGAACACTAAAGGAAAGGGACTACACCTTCTTCTGGCAAGGAAAGAGTTCTGATGCCCCAAGAGAGCATGCAGTAGGCTTTGCAGTAAGGAACAGCCTGCTGAACATGATTGAACCAGGCAGCGGCGGTTCAGAACGACTCTTGACTCTCCGCCTCAACACCACCGAAGGCTATGTCACTCTCATCAGCGTTTATGCCCCAACTCTGTCCGCCTCTCCAGACACCAAGGATGAGTTCTACGAAAATCATGCATCAACCATAAGGAACATCCCCAGGACAGAACAACTTGTTCTCCTGGGCGACTTCAACGTCAGAGTGGGTGCAGACAATGACTCATGGCCCTTCTGCCTCAGTTCCTTTGGAGTGGGGAAAATGAATGAGAATGGACAGCGACTGCTTGAGTTTTGCACCTGCCATGAACTGTGCATCGCCAACTCCTTCTTCAAGACAAAGCCTCAGCACAAAGTCTCCTGGAGGCATCCCCGCTCAAAACATTGGCACCAACTGGATTTGATCCTAGTAAGACGTGCCGCTATCAAAAGCGTTCTCCACACTCGCTCTTATCACAGCGCAGACTGCGACACAGACCACTCTCTGGTATGTTGCAAGATCAGGCTACAACCAAAGAAGTTCCACTGCTCAAAGAAACAAGGGAACCCTCGCATTGACGTCAGCAAGATGTCTCAGCCAGATCTTGTAGAACATTTCTCAGAGGCCTTTCAGAGAGAATACGATGCATTGCAGCCCAGAGACTCTGCCACTGAGAGATGGGAAACGCTACAAGACACCATGCACCGCATTGCTATGGCCACCTTTGGGAAGAAAACTGTGAAGTCCCACGACTGGTTTGAGGCCAAATCATCAGAGATGACTCCCACTGTTGAGGCCAAGCGTGCCGCACTCACCAAGTATAAGCGGTCACCCAGTGAGAAGAACCTGCAAATCCTCAGGGCTGCCAGAAGTAAGGTTCAGCTTAACGCCAGGCGCTGCGCAAACGAGTACTGGACAGAGCTCAGCGAAGAGATACAGAGTGCTGCTGAAAGAGGCAACATCCGAGGAATGTATGATGGCATCAAGAAGGCACTGGGACCAACACAGAGCAAGATCGCCCCCCCCCCCCCTCAAATCCTCCACTGGGGAAGTAATCAGCAATCCTAGCCAACAGATGGAAAGATGGGCGGAACACTAGTCCGACCTCTACTCCACACAGAACATGGTGTCCCCCTTAGCCCTCGATGCCATCAAGTGCATGCCGGTAATGGAAGAACTTGACGCAGAGCCAACTGCGGACGAACTCAGCAAGGCCATTGATAGCCTGGCATCAGGGAAGGCACCTGGCAACGATGGAATTCCCCCAGACCTCATCAAGCACTGCAAGACTTCTCTTCTGCACCCTTTGCACGCAGTTCTCTGTCAGTGTTGGAATGAGGGAGCTGAACCACAGGACATGAGGGACGTCAAGATCGTCACCCTGTACAAAAACAAGGGCGAAAGGAGCGACTGCAACAACTACAGAGGTATCTCGCTCCTCAGCATTGTGGGCAAAGTCTATGCTCGGGTCCTCCTAATCCGCCTGCAGAAACTGGCTGAACGCGTCTACCCGGAATCACAGTGTGGTTTTCGAGCAGAGAGATCCACGGTAGACATGGTCTTCTCCCTTCGCCAAATCCAGGAGAAGTGCAGAGAGCAGCGGATGCCCCTGTATGTGGCATTCATTGACCTCACCAAGGCCTTTCACCTAGTCAGCAGAGATGGCCTTTTCAGGGCTCTCCGAAAAATCGGCTGCCCCCCCAAACTGCACAGCTTAATTGAGTCTTTCCACTCAAACATGAATGGGATGGTGCAGTTCAACGGAAACCTCTCCAAGCCCTTCGACGTACGCAGCGGTGTGAAACAAGGCTGCGTCCTGGCCCCAACCCTCTTTGGAATCTTCTTCGCTCTCCTCCTGAGGCATGCGTTCAGCACAGCGCAAGAAGGGATCCACCTGGGACCAGATCAGATGGCAGGCTCTTCAACCTCGCCCCCTCAGAGCAAGGACAAAGGTCCGTGAAGCCCTCATCAGAGACATGCTATTTGCCGACGATGCCGCAGTTGTGACCCATGCTCAGCGGGACTTGCAGTCACTAATGGACCGCTTCTCCCAGGCCTGCAAAGATTTTGGTCTGACCATCAGTCTTAAGAAGACAAACGTCCTGGGCCAAGACACGCCATCTCCACCAGCCATCACCATTGATGACTACGAGCTTGAAGCCATCCATCAATTTACATATCTTGGGTCCACTATCACCGATAACCTCTCCCTTGACACAGAGATCGACAAGAGGATCGGGAAGGCAGCCACAACACTAGCCCGCCTCACACAAAGGGTGTGGACAAATCCCAAGCTGACCACAAAGACAAAGATGGCTGTATACAACGCCTGTGTCCTCAGCACCTTGCTGTATGGCAGCGAGGCGTGGACCACGCATGCTCATCAGGAGAAAAGGCTCAATACCTTCCACCTGAGAAGCCTACGGCGCATACTTGGCATTTCCTGGCAAGACAAGGTGACCAACACCGAAGTCCTAACCTGCGCTGGCCTCCCAACCATGCATACCATGCTGAGACAGCGTCGGCTGCGCTGGTTGGGCCACGTTCGCCGCATGGAAGATGGTCGCATCCCAAAAGACATCCTTTATGGTGAGCTCGCCACAGGGCAAGAAACATTGGCCGCCCACAGCTGAGATACAAAGACGTTTGCAAGCGTGACATGAAGGCGCTTGAGATCCTGGGAGGACCTCGCAGACGACCGCAACAGCTGGAGAACTACTCTCAAGAAACAGCTGCGGATTGGTGAGGACAAACTGTCAGCTGCTGCAGCAGAAAAGCGAGTTCGCAGAAAAGGGATGACAGCCAACAGACCAGCATCAGCATACACATGCGACCGCTGCGACAGAGACTGCCTCTCTCGCATTGGTCTGTACAGTCACAGGCGACGCTGCTTGGACCAAGCAGACAGCCCATCTAGACATTAGAACGGATAAACTTTGTCCATGGTCAGTCATGACCGAAGGAGCCTACTATATACTATATATTTGAATCCGTATTTTATCTGTGATCTCTTTTTAATCTGCTGCTAATCTCTTCAAATCGACGCATATCGTATAACACTAGAGTCTGCCACAGTATTGAAAAGCTTACAATGAATTACACACACACTATGTGTAATTCAGGAAAACTGGCGTGAATGTATTCGTTTCTTATTTCCTGCAGCTTTTCAACGTTTAAAGCGTTTACCAGAGATTCAGTTTACTTCTTGAATGAAGAATTCATTTCTTTCATAATTACTACGTGGAATATTGTCAGTGGACTCAGCACTTATATTGAGTTTTTAAAATTTTTGAAAAAAATTGTTTTTAGTTGTTCATAATATCGGTTAGAGCAGCATTCAAAAAGATGAAACCGAGAAAATCCCCAGGACCAGACAATATTACTACAGAGATGATTGAAGCCCTCGAGGAATTTGGTATTGAAAAAAACAGTCCTCCTAAATGAAATTCATGACACTGGAAAAATCCCCAAAGATATGTCAACATAATATTTCATTGTACTTCCTAACAAAACCGGGGTTTTAGAATGCAGACTCGATCGTATAATCAGCTTGATGAATCATGTAACAAAAATCCTATTAAGAATAATCATGATGTGGACAAGGAAAAGAATCAAAAGAGAAATAGCTCAAGAACACTGTGGATTTGTCGAAGGGACAGGAACTATTAATGCCAGATAGATCAGAAGAACTGTCAGAGAGAGGTCAATCGAGTTGAATAAGGATTTATTTGTATGCTTTGTTGATTATGCCAGGGCTTTCGATCGGATAAAACATAAAGAATTGATCAACCAACTATGAAGATTCAATACCGATGGAAAAGATCTACGAATAATCAGAAATATACATGTATTGGGAACAAACTGCAGTAACGAGAACAGAAAACGATATCAGGTCTTTCCAAAATATCAAAAGAGGAGTCAGGTGAAGTTGTGTTCTGTTCCCAGATTTGTTTTCACTCTACAGCAAAAACATCATGAGAAACCCAGAAGAATGCCCTGGATTAAATGTCAGTTGAAAAATGATAAACAATATTCGTTACGCAGATGACACCGTGCTAATTGCAGAAAATGAAAGGGACCTACCAAACCTTGTGAATATAATAGAAATAGAAAGCAAAAATAAAGGATTTGAGATAAATACCAAAAAGACTGAAGTCATGTTAATTAGAACAAAATATGAAATCCCCTCATGAAAAATTACATCGAACGGCACAACTTTGAGACAGGTTGATAAGTTTAATTAAACATCTCGGAACGGTCATCTCACCAGATGGCAGATGCACATCAGAAATAGCCAACAGAATCGGCCAAGCCAAAACAGCATTCAAGAAGATGAAAAACATTCTTACCAACAAATGCCTATCAATTAACATCATGGAGAGAATTCTCGAATGTTATATAGAACCAATAATGTTATTCGGTTGTGAGGCGAGGACAGTCAACAAGCAAAGCCAGAACAAGATTGAGGCAGCCAAGATGAGGTTTCTAAGAAGAATGTTGAGAGTTCAATGGACAGCAAAGAAAACAAACGAGAGAGTCTTGAAGGATGCAGACACAAGAAGATCATTGAAAAGGAAGATTATGAAAACACAAGCAACATTTAAGGGCCATTTTATGAGGAAATGGGAATTAGAGCACCTGGTCACAACAGGAAAACTAGAGGGAAAGAGAGCACCAGGAAGACCCAGGAAGAAAAGAAACCCCAGCTTGGTGTCTTTCTGAGCCGCCAGCAGGTCTTTCCCTGCGGTCATCAGGCCTGATTCCCTGAAGCCTGTGGCCAGTTGTTATCGTCAAAATACTTTCTGGACTATTTGAAAAAAATCCTTTTTATCTTCATCCCATCATACATACACATGCACATGCACACACACAGACATGACACACAAGTACGCGTGCACACACACACACACACACACACACACACAACACACACACACACACACACACACACACACACACATTCACACAATCATACACACACAGACGCACAAACACACACACACACACACATACACACACACACTCAACATTGAGTAAACATTAACTGGACTATACAACAACAACAACAACAAAACTACTAGAATACAAAAATTTGTCTTATTTTTGTTTTTTGAAAAAAATGTACAGACGCATCAAAATCACTTTTCTGTAATGATATACAACCAACTTCCTTTACAACTTTAACAATAGATATTTTCAAAATCTGAAAAGAAGCATTATGCATACATTGTGACTGTGCACATCACTTACAAATTTAAACAAGCAGACACGCAAACAGGCAAACACACAAACATTCCAAGAGAACATAGAAAATATAAAGAGTGTGGTGTAATTACATATGAACCTCATATCCTGGATAATGAAATTACATACACAATGAAAAGATTGAAACTGATGAAAAAGATTCAGAAAAATTATACCTTCAATAACCGATTGGTCAAAATCCATTATGCCAAATTCAACTGACTAACTTAACGAAGATAATTTGCAAATATTTATTGTATGATATGTCTATGATTTCCTGCATTAGGGAAAGCTGAAAGATTGTTGTTAATCACCTATGTATTTGTATTATTATTACTGATGATGAGATGAAAGATGAAATTAATGATTGTTGAACACAAGAACAACAACAACAAGACTGAAAGAACAACAACAACAACAATACTAATAACAATAAAAATAATGATAATGATAACAACAACAATGATCATCATCGTCATCATAATCATAATCATCATCATAATCAGTCATAATCATACTGTTAATAATATTGATATCAACAAACAGTGCATCACTCAGGCCCTCAGACCTAGCGTTCTAGTTATAGTAATATGATTAGAGTTGTCTTCCACACTTTTCAGTCTTCCCCTACTGGCTGCACGTTTGTCTTTATAAACAGACAGACTTGTCATTGTACGTGATAATTTATTGACTTGTTTCCACTTTGCGCGTGTCAGATTCCTGTGTAAGTATCATAAATCAAGGAAATATGTTTTCAGTAAAACACATATATTGTCAACAGTTTTGTGGCGATGTTGGTGATTTATTGTTTTCAATTCTGAATCTATCACTGGTGTTAGGCACACACACATTCACACACACACACACACTCACACACGCACACACACA
>JAPXFY010007545.1:7500-10591 GCA_030674185.1 Monoplex corrugatus | reverse complement strand
AGATTGTCGAGGGAAAGGTGGTTTTCAGATTAATTAATCGCTGTTGTTATTAATTAATTAATTGAGTGAGTGAGTGAGTGATTATTTGATTGATTAATTGATTAACTGATTAATGTAAAAACCACCTTTCACTCGACAAAGTTCTCTCTCTGGTCCGAAACAACGCACATAAAACAGAAACCTTTGAGCAAGACACTGCTGTTGAAAAAAAAAAGAAGAAAAGTCCAGGTGTTGGGCAGAAAGGAAGATCCTTAGCCTACCCTTCCAGACAGCTCTGGAGATCTTTCAGGTCATCCACAAGGAAGTTCCTTAAGCTCTCTCACAAGCAAACTGACGGGGATCGTTTCTGTTTCGTGTGCAATTTGTCAGACCAGACAGCGAGCGACTTCCACACGAGCGTAGGAAGGAGCCCACCCAAAACGTTAGGTAACGGCAGAATTATTGAATAAAAGTATTAAGGCCGAGACGAACAGAGTGGGCCATGTGTCAGGGAACAATAGCAACGGGTCATCCAGAGAGATAGAGATAGATACCAACGATAGGCCCTGTGTCTGTCTCCGTGTCACTCTGGCTGGTCTGGTGGTGGTAACAAACGTAAACAAGGGGATTCCGAGCTTAATCCTCCCTGCTAGCTTGGTTCGCTTCGTCTGAATATTTCTTTCATAACCGGGATTGGCCAGCTGTGAGAGAATACGTTATACATGCAAAACTTACTTCCACAATGCGACTGAGCCGGACGGTCCATCAGGACTCTAGATGATATGGTGTTTCGAGTTCAGTTCAGTTCAGTTCAGTTCTGTAAGTTTCAAAAGTCCTACCACTCTCAGAGTATACGAGGACTAGCGAAGAGATTGTTGAAAGAAGCCTTAAAAAATGTTAGCGCATTGTGAGAGACCGATACATTTTTCTGTTCTGTTCTCCTGATCCACCTGGAATGGATGAATTCGAGCTCAATCCTGGCCCGAAATATATAAAAACTAGTTAGGTTTGGTTTAATTTTTACGTCAAACACCCATCTCAAGTGATATAATCGACGGGGATAACCATCCCAGGAAAGTGGGGGAAAGGGGGACTTATCTAATTCTACACTGACGCCACCAGAACAACAATTATGTTAAGTATGGGACAGTGAGAAGGCCGGTTTTAATGTAGCCCACTCCGGGAAATCGAACCCACAACCATTAGCATGTGAAATCGCCGCTCAACCAACTGAGCTACTGAGGCCCGCTTATATATACAGAAAAACTGGACTCCTCGCTGCCCGGCTTAATGCTTCCAGGTTTGCTGATGGCGCTAGATATTTAGTGTTCCGTAGAATGCTTCCAGGTTTGTGATGGTGCCAGATATTTAGTGATCCGTAGAACGCTCCAGGTTTGCTGATGGCACTAGATATTTAGACAGTCAACACGCGAAGCCAGAACAACATTGAGGCAACCAAGATGTGTTTTCTAAAAAAAAATGTTGAGAGTTCCATGGACAACAAAGAAAAGAAACGACAGTCCTAATGGAGGCAGACATAAGACGATCATTGATAAGGAAGATTAGGAAAATGACAAGCAACACTGATAGGCCATTTTACGAGGAAAGGGGAATTAGAGCACCTGGTCACAACAAGAAAACTGGAGGGAAAGAGAACACCAGGTAGACCCAGGGAGAAGATACTAGACGGACTTGCAGGGTGGCTGGGGACAGAGAGGGTGGAAGATGTACTCGCGGCAACAAAGGATAGATACATATGGAAGGCCATGATCGCCAACGCCATGCGGCAGGGCACATGATGATGATGATGTAGATTCCATTCCCTTTTCCCCATTCCGACTCTTTGCCAGTCTCACACGGGTTTCAACAGGCTCCAAAGGCGCCGGATAACTGCTGGTAGATTTGGGTGGAGCGCATATGGAATTGTCAGGGTGCAATGAATCCCTTTGAAGAAACTCCAAATCTTATTGGTAAGACTATCCCCACTTATCCACACTACTAAGTTCAGATCCAGTGTCAGTTTCTCATGGTAACGTCTCCGCGCTCGGAATAGAATCTATATGTATATTGACGCGTGTGGCCATCATATTCAAATAAAGGGATTTTGAGCGTATCCGTACCGTATAAAACATTTTTGTAACGTGATGTCTGGGCCTTGCAAAGTATGAAGGCATAGAAAAGCAAACCTTTTCACTACTCAACAGAAAAAGGTGGAGGGAAAGAGAGCACCAGGTAGACCCGGGGAGAAAAGATTGGACGGACTTGCAGGGTGGCTGAGGACGGAGAGGGTGGAAGATGTGCTTGCGGCAGCAAGGGACAGATACATATGGAGGGCCATGATCGCCAACGCCATGCGGTAGGGCACCTGATGATGAAGATGATGTATTGACACTACTAATGCCATGTGATGAAGTCTCGGTCTGAACCCACTAGCTTCCACTACGTACAAAAATCCCACGCGTGTGGCCTTCATATTCAAACAAAGGGATTTTGAGCTTATCCGTACCATATAAAAGTTTCTGTAACGTGATGTCTGGGCTTTGCAATAAGTATGAGGAAATAGAAAAGCTAACCCTTTCACTCCTCGCCCTATCCACCAGCTTCCTTCATTAAAAAAAAGCAAACTTTTGAATCCTGTACCCTAGGCACCAACTGCAAAATCTTAACCTTTTGACTCCCTCATCCTATCCACCGGCTTCCTGCATTTTGCCTCCTTCAACCTTTCCTCCACCTGCCTGCAAAACTTAACCCTTTGACTCCCTCACCCTATCCACCAGCTTCTTGCGGGAAGCTGGCGGATAGGGTGAGGGATGTCAAAGGGTTTAAAAGTTTTTAGTTTTGCTAACATGGTTAACAATGCAGGATGCTGGTGGACAGAGTGCAGGAGTCAAAGGGTTAAAAAAATGGGGCTTTGAGCTATCTCCTGCCATGTAACGTCCTCTGAAAACTATTAACCTAGTTTTGCAAGGCATGGTAGAGTAACGCAACACATCACAGGAATGTCAAAAACGAAATAAACCTTTTACTTCTTCATCTTATCCGTCATCTCCACGCAAGAAACTGGCGGATAAAGTAAACGAAATGTCCTCGGCATCAACAGAAGAGAAAGCTT
>JAPXFY010007545.1:0-2500 GCA_030674185.1 Monoplex corrugatus | reverse complement strand
TTGTCAAGCGAAAGATCACAGACAAACAAACACCAGATACAAAAATTAGGAGACTAAAGACCGAAACTTCCCTGCTTCTTCGTCCAGCAGGAGAAAAGGAATACAAACAATAGGAGAAAAAGACTCAAACTTCCGTGCTTCTTCGTCCAGTAGGAAAAAAGGAATACAAAAATTAGGAGACTAAAGACTAAAACTTCCCTGCTGCTTCGTCCAATGGAAGAAAAGGACTAAAACATTTGCTTGAACGCGGGCGGTCGTACTTGTTTTGGATTTCCTACTACAGAGATGGGACCGAACTCGAGACATCAGATCTCGAATCACTTACAAGCACCAGACTGCCCGCTGAAGACTTGTGTGCCCCCCCCCCCCCCCCTGAGTCCCACAATATCTGTGTTGTCAGCACGGTGATCTAACTCTACATGTACATGTACAAGAAATCGTGGCCAGCGTGAGAATTGAACTCAAGACTCCCGAGATGATACAGAATAAGCGACACTTGAAAAGAGATAAGACTTCAGTTCAGTACATATTGCTTATAGCCCAGCCGACCACTAGAAGGTTGGCGATCATGGCCCTCATATGCATCTATCCCTTGTCGCTGCAAGCACATCTTCCACCCTCTCTGTCCTCAGCCACCCAGCAAGTCCGTCCAATATTTTCTCCCTGGGTCTGCCTGGTGTTCTCTTTCCCTCCAGATTTTGCTGATGTGGCCAGGTGCTCTAGTTCCCCTTTTCTCAAAAAATGGCCTATAAATGTTGCTTGCCTTTTCCTAGTCTTCCTTATCAATGGTCTTCTTGTGTGTGCCTCCATCAAAACTGTCTCATTTGTTTTCTCTTGCTTTCCATGGAACTCTCAACATTCTTCTCAGAAGCCACATCTCGGCTGCCTTAATCTTCTTCTGGCTTTGAGAGTCGACTGTCCACGCCTCACTATCGGTTCTATACAACATTCAAGAACTCTCTTCCTGATGTTAATTAATAAGCACTTGTTGGTAAGAACGCTTTTCATCTTCTTGAATGTTGTTTTGGCTTGGCCGATTCTGCTGGCTATTTCTGATGTGCATCTGCCGTCTGGTGAGATGACCGTTTCCCCTATATTTAAACTTATCAACCTGTCTCAAAGTTGTGCCATTTGCTGTTATTTTGCATGAGGGGATTTCAATACATTAAACTAAAAGTGTATTTAATGGAGCTGCACCTATTTATCTTTGTGCCATCTCCATACGTACACTCCTCCCCGACCTCCTTGTTCTGCTTCTGATATTCCTTGCTTCCAAATTCCCCGATACAGATGGTCCCACAGTCTGTCGCGGCTTCTTTTCTGTGTCTGGTCCATACAACTGGAACGAGCTTCGCCTGTCTGTTCGACAGTCACATACACATACTGTGTCTTCTTCCTTCAAGTCTAACTTTTTTGAAGACATATCTTTTTTTGTCCACCAGTGATTTTTCCCCTCTATGTTCCTATCCTTTCGTCCTACTCCCCCTCTTGTCCTGCCCCCTCCTGTCTGTGTGTGTTTTTTGTCACAGTGAGTGAGTGCTTTAATCTTTGACTCCACATCCTGTCCACCAGCATCCTGCATTGTGAACCATACTAGCAAAGCAAAAACTTTTAATCTTCTGATTCCCTCACGCATTTAGAGGGTTAAGTTTTTGCAGTTGGTGGATAGGTGTGGCGGGAGTCAAAGGGTTAATCAATGATGAGAGTGCGCGTTTTTTATTTTATTTATATGTCAATATCTGACGCCGTATAGATGTCATCATCATTATCTCATCTCATCATCATCATCGTCGTCGTCGTCGTCGTCGTTGTCGTCATCATCATCATCATCATTCTTCTTCTTCTTATTATTAGATTATTATTAGTAGTAGTATGTCATTATCATTATCATTATTATTATTATTAGTAGTAGTCGCAATTGCAGCAGCAGCAGCAAATATAGTAGTAGTGTAGTTTGTGGTGGCAGCAGTAGTTTCACCATCATTTTTATTACTATTATTAATATTATCATCATCATCATCATCAAACAGCAGCAGCAGGAGCAGCAGCATAGCGCTGTAGTCAACTGAAGTAACGGGGAAGCCGCGCACAACTAGACCTGAACGTGTATGGAACCCGCCACCCCCATCCAAGTCGGTGATGACTACGAGCAAGAGGCCCACCCCTACCCACCCACCAAAAAAAAAAAAAAAAAAAAAAAAATTTGGAAAACGCTCTATCGGAGACTCGTCTTCTAGTGGATGGAAGGAACTCAAATTACTTAAAGTAACCTCTAGCAGAATCGATGATGATGACTGGTGTGAGCGATGCCCGAAAATTGGAATCGGTTCCAGAATTCGAGAGAGTCTTCCACTGAGAGCTCAGATTGCATGCAAAGTCACCTCAAGTCAAAGTGGGGGATTTACCCGTGTGCAGAGAGGGCAAACAGCAAGTCTAGCCTCCCATGCAGACAATTCTTTACCCTGTCGCCCTTCTCTCCCCACTCTTCCCCTTTCCCCCC
>JAPXFY010007544.1:0-10592 GCA_030674185.1 Monoplex corrugatus | reverse complement strand
AAACACACACAAAAACCCAAACAACACACCCCCAACTCTAACGCGTGCAAAACATACACACCCCAAGCACAAAACATACAAAAGCTCGGCGCACAAAACACAAAAAAAAACCACGTGTGTTGCACACAAAACACAAACAAACAACCACCAACACTCACACACACACGTACACATGCACACACACGCACACGCACAAACACACATGTACAACACATACACATACACAAATAAAAATTATCTAATATCTAATATCATCATAGTGAACAGACTTTTAAATAAAAGAACGAACGAACAAAACACACACACACACACGGCGCGCGCCGCGCGCCCCGCACGCACGCACACTACAAGGGCACATGCACAAACACACCCCACACACACACACACAAAACACACACACACACACACACACACACCCCACCCGCGTGCACACACACACACATACACAACATACACACACACACACACACATACACACACACACATGCACACATAGACACGCACTGTTCTATTTATATATGCAAGAAAAACATAGCTTCACATCGTTTGTTTTTTTTTCACAAACAACCAAATACATTGCCCACATTAAAGTCAATAAAACAAATCTAAGACCAGATGTCTGCAGCGAAAAATGAATCGCCCATATACTGAAAAACATGGTACTTAAAAGTCAATAGAAACAAGTTCGTCCACTATACTGATACATGATATTTAAAAAGTCAATAGAAACAAGTTCGTCCACTATTATGATAACATGATACTTAAAAGTAAATAGAAACAAGTTCGTCCACTATACTGATAACATGATACTTAAAAATATAGAAACAAGTTCGTCCACTATACTGATAACTTTGATACTTAAAAATAAATAGAAACAAATCAAAGGAGCGATGTTTGCAACTTTAAAAAAATGAATCGCCCACTATACTGATAAAGTTACTTAAATGCTCCTTTATACATGAATATTTTGACAATAACAAAATTTATAAAAACATCACAGGTGAAAAACAATGACCTGAATACAACCATTAAGATCTACCACACTCATACAAGTTATAAATGAATATCATCAATTAATTTAGTCCCATTTAACATTGCAGCGCGTAGCCCCCCGAATTGGGGCATTTCCCCCCTAGAAAAATCTATGGGACGTCGTCCCAAAAGAAACGTTTATTTACTAAACAGTGATAAGACTTCATTGACAGTTTCGAAGCAAATCTCGTTTTTCATCGATAATCATTTAAGTTGTCTACGACTATGCCTGAATCGTTGGCAAAGTTCGTAGGCAAAAAATTTGTTCAATGCAGTCTGCAATCAAATAAATCGATAAAGTTAAGTCGGGTTGCGTTTCCTCACGTTTTGAATCA
This sequence comes from Monoplex corrugatus, assembly GCA_030674185.1. Lineage (NCBI taxonomy): Eukaryota > Metazoa > Mollusca > Gastropoda > Littorinimorpha > Ranellidae > Monoplex > Monoplex corrugatus. The sequence continues at coordinate 9,225 of JAPXFY010007544.1, read as the reverse complement.
TGGATATGTTTTAAGTACAAACTGCTGTATTTACAGCAATGATGATTGAGTCATGTTTCATATATTTCAGCCTTGATGCTGATTGTCTTTCCCCATCTCCCTTCTCTAATATCCCCGGCTAAAGCGTAATGGTTAATACCGTATCAAAGAATCTCCAGGCTAAAGCACTAATGGTTAACTACCGTATCAAATCTGATCACATGCATGACTTTGTCAAAACTGCTCCTTTGAAGATTAGTAAATAACCAAAGTCAGTCCAACCTATCAGGTTTGTAGGAGTGTGAAACACGTTAAATACTTAATCGAAAATCTGGTTATTATGCGTATCAAAATCTGTGAATCATGCTGTATATTTGATAGCATTTTTACGACCAGACCTTTGATTTTCGTATTAAACTGCTCTTAACAACTATACCTCTATACAAAAAAATTCAACAAGGGGGGAAAACTAATTTCTGTAGAATTTTTTTACGTACCAGAAACAAAAAAGATCCAAGAATAGATTCTGAAAGTGAATTTGAATATCAAGACAGGTAGGCGGGATATTTTCGGCCAAAGGTCACGAGCATACGAAACACAACAAACAATACATACACAGCACTTAGCACAAATAAAAAACAAAACAGACAACTTCCAAAAACACTGTGGAACAGAAACATGTTTGCGATGTGTATACTGGTAAATAAACAGCCAGGGAGACAAATCCATTCTACAACGTAAAAGTGGTCCTACCATACAATTGTTGTTTTGACCTGAGGAGCGATAGAGCCACAGTATTGGGAAAATTTAAATATGGAAATTAACAAACATTAATGCACTACTTGAGTGTCTATCATTAAAGAAAGTGTGTTTATATGTTCATACATAAGACATACACCATGCCCGGTCGAATGAATGGAAAAAGTTATGTGCAAGAGGTAAGGCTAATTCTAAAGATCAAAGAATTGGTGTGTTTGGCCTCAAATAAAACCGAATATGATCAGCATTTGAGACGTTCTAAGAGAAGATTATATGCAAAAAATGTTGTGATATTTCCCTAACTTTTAACAAAAAAAAAGAAAGAAGGAAAAAATGGTACAACTCTGCATACTACGAAAAAGACACCTAAAGAGGTAATCAGTTCACAACATTCCTACAATAGCTGAATTATACAAAAAGAGCTTTTAGGGAAGCACTAATGTCAAAAGTTCATATACAAGCAGTTTTTTTGATTTTAATACATTTGTAAATTATAAAAAAAGAACTTTGGATGAGCACACGGCTTTTGTAGGCCTTTCACGTTATGTAAAAACTTAATACAGGCAGTTTGCTTGTTTTTAATACTTTGATTACAATGAATATGTAGGAACAATAGCGGCAAATGGAGCTTGAAATAAAGGATTAGCATAAAAACGAAAAATGAAAGTGGATATGCAATAGGGAAAAATTACAGATGAAAATAAAATAAGAGGGACGTAAGAGTGCACCAAACCTCTTGGGAGAAAGGATGCAGCCTAATGTAACCCTATTGTCCAAACTCCCTCTTGTTTCACACACACACACACACACACACACACACACGCAAGCACGCACGCACGCACGCACGCATACACACACATAAAACACACACACACACACACACGCACACACATACATACATACATACATACATACACACACACACCACACACACGCACACACTACATACATACATACATACATACATACATACACACACACGCACAACAAAAATTTACATACATACATACATTACATACATGTAAATACATAAAAATACATACATACATCCCATACATATAAAATACATACATACATACATACATACATACATACATACATACATACATACCATACTTTACATACATACATAATTACATACATACATACATACATCCCATACATACATAATACTTTACATACATACAAAACATACATACATACATACAACATACATAAACATACATACATACATACATACATACATACATACTACATACACAGACCACACGTACATTCTCTTCTGTTCCTTCCGGGTCGTAATGCTATTCTCTAGGAAATAACTGTCATGTTTCAGTGTTCTCATTCAAAAACACAATGTCTCCAAGGAATTCAACGTTTCCATTGTTCTCAAGAGTTCCTTTATTTTTTCTTTATTCACAAGAGGTTACAGTGGAAATGGCAAAATTCTATTTACCTCAGCTATTGCTTTTTACGTTGTGCCTTTTTTCTCCTTTTATTCGATGAAAAAACGTTGCAATTGGGGGAAAATGTGATTGTGACCTTCTGCGTAAAGCATTGCCAAACTTAAAATGAACATGTCACAATGTCAGCACTTTGTTCTTACGTGAAATTCAAATATCATATTGATTGCGAAAGGTGGTTCTTTAACATATATATACATTTTCCACTTAATTTTTTAAACAATTTTCATGAAAAAAAGTGTTTTTGAAAAACACATGTTCGGGACATCACGGGTCAATATGTCGTATTATCATTATTGTTATCAAACTGCATATTGTTGTCGTCTTTTTATTGTTATTGTTGCTTCGAATTTAAAACCCCAGATATGAGATCTATGGCATGATTATTGAAATCAAAGAGAACAGAACCTTTTTTGCAAAGGAAATAAGCAAAGCGTTTGTTTATAAAATTAAAAGAACAGTAAAACAAATGAGAGAACGTTGTCTTGTGCAGATTGTTTTATCTAATCTGGACATTAAATTGTAATAATTTTGTTTTTAATCCTTGTATCTATCGTAAATATTTCTTGGATTTTTCGGTTTTTCTTTCATTACAGGCTTAATGATTGAATGCCCTGACGTGTAACAAAATGATAAAATGATAAAACTATATAAATCTCAGATCTTATTATTTTTGTTTATCATCATCTTATTATCATCATTTTATCTTTCATCATCTATTATTTTTTTTTTTATTATTATTATTTTTTTATTATTTTATTTCATTATTTTTGTAATTATTATCATTTTTTTTTTTTCTCATTATTTTATAATATTTATGTATCTCTTATTATAATTTGTTCATACCCTTTATGTTTTATTATTATTATTATTTTTTTTATTATTTTTTTTTTTTTTTTTTTTAATTTTTTATAAAATTGAAACAATATCATTTTTCATATATATTGTTAATTTCTTATTAGTAGCATAGGCTATCATTATACACAATACGAGATAATTAGATTATGACGTTATTATCATCATCATATGAGCATTATTAGATTCATTTTCGTCGCTTAATTTTATGGGTATTGACGATTTGAAATGGAATTTTTGTATTTTCGTTCAATTCTGGTGTTTCAGCGTTTCTAGTTTGTGTTTTATTTTATTTGGCTAATGACATGCCTTAGTAACAGTGTTTCCTAAACCCCCTTTGAATGAAACGTTCATCTGCTTGTGTATCCCTTATCGTTGTTTAGTATTGGTTAGTTGGCTGGCCGGTTGGTTGGTTGGTTGGTTGGTTGGTTGGTTGGTTGGTTGGGGTTTGGTGGTTGGTTGGTTGGTTGGCTGGCTGGTTGGTTTGGTTGGCTGCCTGGTTGGTTGATTGGTTAGTTGGTGGACTGGTTGGTTGATTGCTCGGGTTTTATTTTCAGAGAAACAAAAGGCATGGAGATTAGGACTTGACATGAAAAAGAAGAGAGAAGAAGAAAAAAGAAGGAGGAGGAGGAGGAGAGAAGAAGACAAAAGAAGACGAAAAAGGAGAGGCTGAGAGTCCTAGAGACTGGGGGACATAAAGAGAAGAAGACACAAAGGAGAGACGGTCAGAGACAGTTATTGATGAAAAACAACACACACACACACAAAACACACCACACACACCACAAAACACACACACATAAAACACACACTACACACACACAGGGAGAATCAAAACACACACACCCAAAAACATACATACACCACAACACACACCAACATACGGACACAGTCTCAAACACACACACACACACACCACACAACACACACACCACACACACACACACACACACAATACACACACAGGGAGAATCAAACACAACACACATATACATACATACACAACACACACACACATACGGAACAGTCTCAAAACACACAACACACACGAACACACACACACACACACACATCAACACACACATACGAACCCCAGTCACAAAAACAACACACACACACACACACACACAAACACACACATCAACAACCAAAACACAGTCACAAAAAACACACACACCATACACACACACCACACACACAAAACTTACACACTAACACACACACACAAAACACAGATGCACACAGGGCGATGCACACACACACACAGATGCACACACACACATCAACACCAACACAAAACAAAACACATGCACACACACACACATACACAACACATACACACACACACGGGACCACATATACATACACACAATAATCCCCGACACATACATACACACACATAATAAAACACACATACATAAAAACATACATACATACACATACATACACACATACATACATACAAAAATACATACGCACAAAACCCCATACCACACCACACACACTTTCAACACAACACAACACATCACATCACAACACAAACAAAAACGCAGCATGATAATAAAGAGAAAGTGAGAAATGAATAGCCAGAGGAAAAAAGAGATATGGTAGGTGTTCTACACGTTCTGGACCATGGGGGGGGGGGGAAGCCACTTAAAATATTTTACGTGATCTTGAAACGGTCAGTTATCATTCATACCTGTGCATGCATTCTCAATCAAAATAAAACTTGATGTGTTCCAGTAAAAAAAAGCTTAATGAGTCACCTTGAATAACGCAGGGATCCGTCAATACAGTTGAAAATGACAAAAAACATGCACTTGTGAATGTCACAAGTTATCACGGGGATTAATTGATAATCATTAGCATGGTTTACATGATTTCAAAATTTTGGGTTATCTCTAATCGATCCAAAATTGTAACGTTTGCCAAATGCTTAAAGATTTACATATATGAATATTGCAAAAAGTGAGAAACTCTACAACTCGGGTGATTTTTTGTTGTTGTTGTTGTTGTTGTTGTTATTTTTTGCGCTGACTAAAATTTAACAAAGTTTTCTATAAAGAAATGAAGAGCCGTAGACAGAACTAGAGGCAGACACAAAAAGATCATTGATAAGGAAGATCAGGAAAAGACAGGAAAATTTATAGGCCATTTTATGAGGAAAGGGGAATTGGAGCACCTGGTACAACAGGAAAGCTGGAGGGAAAGAGAGCACGGGTAGACCAGGGAAAAATATTGGACGGACTTGCGAGTGGTGAAGACAGAGAGGGAGGAAGATGTGCTTGTGGCAAAAAGGGGACAGATACAGATGGAAGGCAGCTCTCCCTAAACTCATTTTCCATCTCTTCCTTATACGATAGTTCTGAAAAAGAAACAGAGAACACCCGAAAATAACAATTATGGTGTAAGTTTAAAAAGTATCCGCGCTCTCTTATGAATCATTTAACTATCGATTTTTCTCTCCAACACAGGAGCAGCAGGATACACAAGTGGTGGCTTTTTTCGCCCTTGAGGCATAAAGAGAATGTCTATCTACAGAAAAACATTTGTCACTACACAATCAAGCTGTCTGCAAGAAACATAGCTCCCCAAAACTTGTTGGAAGAGAACACACCTGTATGTTTAATAGAACCTATCTGCATATAGCACAGACCTCTGAAACAGAATATTAATTCAGAACTGAACTCTTTTCTTTTTCTCATAGATCCCGCTTTTCTGCATAAAACGAAGTTTCTTTATACAAAATACAAAAAGCTCTGTGAAAAACTAAATATGTATCAACACAGAAAACTTTTCCCACCAAGAAAAAGGTGTCTGATCTAGCCAGCTTTTCCCAAAATAAAACATAAATTCTCAAAACAAAACAAAAAACGAAAACCTCTCGGAACAAACACAGTTCAGAAAAAAAACAAGAATCTTAAAAACAAAACAAACCCTTTTTTAAGTGTACTCACGAAAATGCATGGCCTTATGCATAAAACCACAGCTTCTGGTTCAATACCAGCCTTTCAAACCAATACAGAACAGAACATCTTAAAACTAAACACAACGAAGGACAAACCGCTGTTTTTCAGAAAACAAACAAGAATCAAAACTAAACATAGCTTCCCAATAAATAAAAAAACAGGCGGACTAAAACAAATGACTCTCAGTACACAGTACAGCTTCTACACAACAAAACAAATCATATAAAAGCAAAAGTCTTCGAACGAAATCAGGCTAAAATACAACAAGCATTCAAACAAAACACCCTTTTAAGACAGAAGTGAACCCCTTTGCACGAAACAAATCTTTGAACGAACTCTCAACAACACAGTGCCCTTTGAAACAAAATATTGATCTGATCAGGCAAAACACGGCCCTCAAAGAAACTGAAGCTTCGTTTGAACGTAGCAAATGCTTAAACGAACAAAACGCAGCTAAAATGTTGCACACAAACGAGGGCATCAGATGACATAAGGAGCCACTTTCGAGAGAACCGGAGATTAGTTTGCCCCTTTGTAAGTGACATAAAATGTAATTGTTATCGGCAGATAAATGGTGTCCTTTTCAGCTGTGCCTTTTTTTTGTTCCATAATGGAAGAGAGACATGAAACTGGTATGTACTTGCTATTTTGTTAGTTTTATAAGCTTCTTTGCGTGTTCATGTATGGTCTCTTAGAACAGCAGCTGGATTGTTGGTTGGACGTTTTTGTTTCCTTGTCCATCTGTTTGTATAAATAGGCCTTTGATTCTCTCACTGTATTACCAGTTCCCATAGCAGGAAGCTGAATGGTTGGTTGGATGTTTTTTTTTCCTGTCCATCTGTCTGTTTGTCTGTATGATCAGGCCCTGGATTCCCGTACTCTATCACCAGCTTCCTACAGCAAAAACCTGGTGGATACGGTGAGGGAGTCAAGGGTTGTTAACTCTGGAAATTTTGGTTGTGTCTTTGCTTGCTTTTGTGAGACTGTACAGAAATGGTGTCATGATCAGCTGTAGTATAAATGAAGACAAAGTGAATCATTTAGTGACATGTATAGGACATACCCAAATGGATTATTAATGTGCAAGCATCTTGACTTCTTGTCGTGAAAGATACGAAACTTTCCCAACTTTTGGGGCGCAGACATAGAGTTTTATGCCATAAACAGTTTGGATCTTACCCTCATTATGGTGTCTGTGGCGTTGGTACATGAGGAATTAGTTCGAGTGAGAAGATGAAACTATAAGACAGAGACAAAAATGAGTATACTGCTGTTTTGTAAAATAAACAACAACAAAAACACTAAAAGATCAACCCAAATTCATTACTTGATGAGAGTTAAAGCTGAAAGAGACAGCCACTTTACAACCCCCCAGTGAAATCAATGGGCTGACTTCTCCCACACAGAGAAAACACTTGAATTTGTTACTGAAACCAGACAGAGGTTCTGACAAACGGGAATATTCATCAGAGGTCACTGGCCATACCCAGGGACTCCCAGCCATGAAAGTTGATGTGTACCTCACTTGGGAAAAGATCAGCGCGTAAATAGGGAAGAGTTAGCTTTATACATCTTGCCAAAAGATGACATTGTGATAGATATTATCACGAATAGAAAATTTCACTTGGATGCACGCCAAGAGTTTCTATTCAGTGAAACGTCCTTCTTCTATGACAGGGCAAGTAACGATAACATGTAAATTGTACTGACAGGAGATTGACTGCAAACTGAACCTTTATATCTTAAAAATAATGTTTTGCCAGAAAAAGGAAAAAGTGAGGGGGGGGGGGAAGAGGAGAGAGAGAGAGAGAGCAGACATGCAGACAGAGAAACACAGAGACAGAGAGACAGAGACAGACAGACAGACAGAGACTCAGAGAAACAGAGAGAGAGTGTGTGTGTGTGTGTGTGTGTGTATGTCTGTTTTGTGTGGTGTGTGTGTGTGTGTGTGTGTGTGTGTGTGTGTCTGTGTGTCTGTGTGGTAAGTGTGTGTGTGATGAGTGTGTGCGTGTGTGTGTGTGTGTGTTGTTGTTGTTGTGTGGTGGTGGTGGTGGTTGTGATGTTGTTGTGTTTTGTGTGTGTGTGCGTGTGTGAAATGTGTGTGTGTGTGTGTGAGTGTGTGTGTGTGAGTGTGTGTGTGTGTGTGAGAGAGTGTTTCTATGAAAAAGAAACAGACACACCCCAAGGAAAAAAGAGTGAGAGAGAGAAAAACAGAGAGAAACAGAGGGGAGAGAGAGAGAGAGGAAACAGTGACAGAGAGACAGAGAGAAACAAAGGGTGGAGAGAGATAATACACCCGTTATATCCCAAAAGGCAACAAATGGTTTATAAATACATTGTCTGTGTGTGTGGAGAGGGTGTGTGTGTGAGAGAACATTTATCAGAAAAACGAGAAAAGGATGGAGAAGTAGGCACCCGATGTAGGCAGTATGTTACTGCTCCCACACAGAGTGAAGTAATAATCCTTGGGATTTTTGGGGAACTGGAATCACATGGACGTAAGTATACGCAGTATGCACTTTACACGTAACATCTTTAAAAAATATGATCGGGGTCAAGTTGAACGGTTAGCTTTGGTGGGGGACAAAGGTCAAGCATTTGGTTTCTTTCAATTCGTTTAAATCGCAATCCTTCACAGACTGGTCTTCAGATCCAAATTTAAAAAAATTCTCTTACTCCCCTCCTCTCTCTCTCTCTCTCTTTTCTCTTTCTCTCTTTCCCGCTCTCTGTCTCTCGTCTTTGTTTTCGTCTCTGTCTCTCTCTCCTCTCTCTCTCTTTTCTCTTCTAATGAACACAGACATAAGAGAGAGAGCAAGAAAGGAAGAAAGAGAGAGAAAAAGAAGAAAAGACAGGAAAGAAAAAAAAAGAAAGAAAGAAAGAAAGAAAAGAGACTTAATCAGTTGGCACAAAACACGATCGTGGTGGGGGTTTTTTCAGGGATTTAGAAAAAAAAAAAAGAAAGAAGAGAGAAAAAAGTGTTGATAATTTGTACTAATTAAAGTTTGTTTTACCCTGTTGGATTATTGTTGTAAATGTGGCTCCCCCATTTTTTATGAACTAGAGTAAAGGGTTGTTTTGGGTTTGGGTTTATGCTTGTGTCACAGCTTCCCCTAGACAATTTGTTTCCCCCTTTTTAGGCTTATTTTACTTTTTGGTGCGTCCCCCGACTTATATTGGGTGTTGGGTAAACAAAAAATGAT